>JAWRVZ010000170.1:170000-275000 GCA_037043235.1 Rhodeus uyekii
CTCGTCTCGCTCGTCTGTCTCCGTCTCTCTCCGGAGGCACTGGATCATCCGCTGGTTCGGCTGGTGCAGGAGAACTCCAGAGTCTCCCGCTTGGCACTGCGTTCACCGCGGTTCGCTGGTGCAGCGAGAACTCCAGAGCTCTCCCCGCCTTGGCACAGCGCGTTCCTCCGTGCGTGCGCTGCGGAGACAGCACGGGGCTCAGCTCTCGCGGGCAAACTTGCGGAGCTTTCCAGCAGCTGCGTTCCGCGAGCGAGCGTATTACTTGATAAATACTATTGTGTTTAAGTAACTGGGAAATACAGGCTTCTGCAATCGAATTCATCTCAAAGTTTCCCCATTTACGTTTCGCTGCTTCATCGTTCTTACAACAAGTCAGCGCTGGGGTTTAGCAGCGCTCAATCAATTGCCATCGCCAACGTGTTCCATTTTTGTTGGTTTGCTTCCTTTGTTTTCAAGGTATGTTCGATTTTCACGTGCGCTGAATTGCCATCGACGGTAGCGGCGCACGGTGCTGTTGCTGCTAAAGCATCTGTGGCCTTCAGTTTCTGTTTTGCAACACTAGAGTCGAGCAGCATGCAATCGTACAAGAGCCGTCCTGACCTCCACGACCTTGACACCTGACCTTCACAACCATTAGCGGGATCGTTCACCCAAACAATCGTGATTTCCAAACCTGTACGAGTTTCTCTCTTCTGCCGAACATGAATAATAGTTGACGGCAGCCCATTATTATTTTTTCCTAGTATGAAAGTCAACCGTTTGATTACTTATCAATCGTTGATCTTTTTCTGTGATCAGCAGAAGAAACAAACTCGTATCGGGCACGAATGAAGTCCAATTTCACATCAAATTAATTTTCCATCCACGTATTTTTATGTGAATGTTGGGATGTCACATGGTAAAAATCCTGGTTGGAAACGTAAGCACTCGGTTGAGACGGATCACTCTATATTTGGAAAGAAAACGTGTGCTTGATAAACCATAATGGAACTATAAATTTACTAAATCAATTCCTGAACCGATCATGTGATTGGCTAACTGAACGATAAATCAAAATATCATCAAAATACCAAAAATAAGTACCAGATTTAAATGATTTGGTATAATTCCCTCCCAGAACCGTCTCGCACGATTACATTCCCAAACGCAAGATTTCACGAGAGCGTTTTGTTCTCTTCGACGCAGAATAGAAATCGCTTTATTCGCAATGTCTTCTGAGATATTCCAGTTTCAACTGGCAATTCTAGATGGAAAATAGTTTCACGAATCTTTAGGTTACCCGTAAGTATTAGCTTGTAGAGTGTTGACGTTAGGTACTATAGAGCAGGAAACGGCACACCTGCATGATTTATTATCTAACGATTCCTAAATCGCAACAAAAAAGCCAAGGATCCAATATATATATACATACATGCTGCATTAGGTCTGCATACTATCAGATTATGAACAAAACAAAAGTACTAAGTTAAACCTAGCTAGGAATTTTGTTTATCTGAGGGATTTTTACCATCACACTGCAACAATGTTTCTGTATTTGATAATTTTACTGTTCTTTTATTATGTATATACACATATGCAGGGACATGATGGCATATAAGTTGTATTAAGATTTAAAATATATTTTATGATATGGCCTTACTGTCCTGTGGCCAAAGCACTGATATTATATATTTGCTGTAAAAAAGAATTAAGATTTTTATTTTTCTGATATTAAAGTTCCTTAATAAATTGTTTCATTTAAAACTCATTTAACTTAGTGTGTGTGTGATTTGAGTTTTACCTTCACCCGGGGTCATCAGTGTTTTTATGGGCTCTGCATTGCAGTCAAATAATCTGGGAATTAAATATTCTGGAGACATTTGATGAAAGTTTGGTCGTAGAATTGGTTTCAGCAAAAATGTTATAGTTATAATTGAATGAATTTGACTGCAGTGGGGGGGGGGTGCAATTTTATATATATATAAATAAATGAATATATACACATAAAAAAATAAAAATATATATACATATATATATAAATACAAATTGGATTGTCACATTTAATAGTTTCAGAGAAATCTATTTAAAATTAAAACTATTCAATGTGACAATCCAATTTGTATTTATATATATATATATACACTGTATATATATATATATTTATTTATGTGTATATATTTTTTATTTATTTTATGTGTATATATTTTATTTAAAAGTAAATAAAGTAAAGAAAAATTTATATAAATGTACAATAATTTATTTAAAAGTAAAGAAAGTTCATTATAAAATTACATTAATGACTGAAAGTGATCAAAATGGTTGTATTCTCATATCTACAGTATGTTTCAGTCACATCAATCTTATTTTCAGAATGAGTCATTATGATGATGACGTCAAAAGAAAAAGACTAATAAGGGAAGAAACACTGGAAAATCTTCTCAACCAGGTTCAACAACAAGAACAAGTCCAACCAGGCTCAACAAGTCCCTCCTTCAACCGTCTCTCTGCTCGCCTGCACTGGAATACTAGCATATATACTGTAAACTGCATGGAGTAAATGCTAAAAAGATACATTTTGTAATATACAATGCTAAACATGGTGCTCTTCAGTCGCTTTTGACTAGAAATATTAAGTTGTATTCATATAAATACAATAAGTCAAAAAAAAAAGTTATGGATGTACAGAAAAATAATGATTGGAAATGAATCAACAACTGGAATTGAACACAAATGGGCAAATCATTTCATCTAAAAGCTTACTTCACAACATCAAATTTAGAGCAAAACTTGTTTAGATTTGATTTTCTCACACTTTTAGAGTAAAACATGTTTTTTGGAAAATATATGCATTTCTTATAAAAGTTGAAAATAGTATTTTTGTGCATTTTTCATAAAACTTTTTTGATTTTCATTTAAACTTGTCTCGTCTTTAAAAAGAAACCAAAATATTACATAAAGACAATTGAACTAAAATGTAGTAACTTCACCTATCCATCCAAAATTTCAGTCATTTTTTATCGGCACACGTTTAATTCAGCAAATGGCATCCAATTAATATCTTGGAAAAAATATGTATTATTTTATGTAATAATATATTTCATTTTTAGCATCATGGTTCATTTTACTTCCATATTACCGTTTAGTCGTACTGAAAATATAAAGTCAAACATGATCATGCATCGCTAAGAAAAAAGTTGAACAGATGCACAAACAATTACAAGAAGATCAGACTGGATAATACAATAAAACAATCAGTTCTTCAGAGTTCAAGATCGCTGACCTAAAGCACCTAAAGTTTTACATCAAAGACTAAATGCTCTTCTGGCCCCCCATCTCAAATAAATCATATTATTAGTGTAAAATATAGCAAAAAAGGAACTAAGATGACCTGAATGGGATTCGGTTGTCTCTGAGAATCTGCTTTTCAATGGATCTGGTGTTTGGATTCGTCTCATTTCTTTTTCATGTTTTGTAAACTGAATCTCTGCACTCAGAAAACACTCTTCATGTCCATTAGTGCAGGACTGACACTGTAACACAGACGTGTAGAAGCAGGATGAGCCGGTTTTTATTGTCATTCGTCTGGCCGTACTGAGAGACAGAAGTGATTGATCATGTTAAGATGGAAATCAAGCTGTACAAGTGATATAAAGTCACTTTAACAAAGTGCCTAAAACAAACGAGACACACACACACACACACAGTCTCTCTCTCTCTCACACACATACAGTCTCTCTTTCACACACACACACACAGTCTAAAGTAAGATATAAAGTAACTTTAGCAAAGTGCCTAACGAGTGAACATTAGTGGTATAAAAAACACACTCATACTCTCTCACTCGCGCACACACACACACACACACACACACACACACACACACACACACACACACACACACACACACACACACACACACACACACACACACACACACACACACACACACACACACAGTCTCTCACACACACACACACACACCACACACTCATACTCTCTCACTCGCACACACACACACACACACACACACACACACAGTCTCTCACACACACACACACACACACACACACCACACACTCATACTCTCTCACTCGCACACACACACACACACACACACACACACACAACACACTCATACTCTCTCACTCGCACACACACACACACACACACACACACACCACACACTCATACTCTCTCACTCGCACACACACACACACACACACACACACACCACACACTCATACTCTCTCACTCGCACACACACACACACACACACACACACACACCACACACTCATACTCTCTCACTCGCACGTGTATAGATGTATAGAATCTATACATGTATAGAACCAAACAAGCTGAACAAATTTCTGTGCAAACTGTTCATAAAAACCTGTTCACTGTTGCATTGAATTAAATATGTAAATCGTTTATTTGTGTTATTTACGTGTAACGTGTGTATAGATTGAGAGATGCATAAAGAATTGTTTGTAAAACAATTTTTTGTTAAATTGAATGCAACAATTTAAATAACTCAGAATTTACTGTAATTGTTTAGTAAAGTAAATATAGAAGAATGCTTGAACCGTCACGAAACAAGCGGAGCGAATGCGTCGGAAGTGTTTTTAAAACCGGTTGCATTAAATCAAACAAAACAATTGACATAATCCTGAATTTCTGTATAACTCCTGCAAATATGAGAACGGTGTGTGATTAGTGTGTAAATCACACATTAGTGTGTTTCTGATTCATAAAAAACATTCTTACACAAATAGTTTTATGAACCTTATTGAAACAGAAGCTGATTAGTTCAGAATTTCTCAGTGAATAGTTTGTAAAAGACTGTATTCACTTAAATGCAATCATTTACATTATTTTATGAACCCTCAATTTGCATAATTCTGAATTGTTGTGTTTGGAAAAACCTGTCAATTCAATGCAATTAATGAAAGGAAAATGGAACTATGTTGAAATATAAGCTGAAGTAAATTGTTCATAAACGATGTTGCATAAGTAAAAGCACATGATTGATGTGTTGCAGCTGCACAGAACAGGCTGCAGTGTGTGTGTGTGTGTGTGTGTGTGTGGCCACTGATATAGAGCCACTGGGTTAAATGCAATATAATATACATTACTAAACATCTCGAGTCCATTTCTTGTTTGAACATCAAAAGTGAAGGTCTCGTTAAGGGTTAAAAACAGTTCTGTTTGCTGGTTTTCAATCTTTGAGTGAAATGTTCGAACCTCAGTCCAGAGGTTGCGGGTCGGCTATAGGCATGGTGTGCAGAACCTCGTCCAGGAGCTGAAGGGCCCGGTGTAGATGGATTTCAATCCAGCACGGGGTCTCCTTGATGCTCTGGCGAGGGTAATCGGGACCCCAGCCCTTCACGAAACTCATGCGCAGGATGCAGAGACGCCGCAGGTCGTCCACGCCGATGCCCGCCGCGGCCGACAGACCTGAGGACAGGCGGACGGGTCGTTACTGAGCAAAGGAAACGTTAACGGTAACGAAAACAGCATTTTTCAGCGCTGCGGTAATGGAACCGAATGTCAGGAAACTCATTGGGTTCCAGTAGTTTTGTTTAACTGACAGTGATGAAATTAAAAAGAATTAAAAAAAACTGATAATGAAACCAAATGTTTTGAGAAGTATTTGGTGGCAGTATTTTTTATTTATTTTTTATTTTTTAGAGGAACCGATCATCATGATAATCATTCGGTTCCAGAAAAATTCATGGAGGCAAACGTTACGGAACAAAACAATTAAAAAATATATTTTCGTCATTTTGAATTGTAAGAAAACAAGTTGAAAAGATATTAAATATTTTAGATTTTTTAATATTATGCCAGTTTTATTTATATATATATATATATATATATATAAAAAGTGGCACTAAATACTTTTCATTACATTATAGCTTTCCTGTAGCTGAAATCCCTGGGATCGAACCCATGACCTTGATGTTGCAAGCGCCACTCTCTACTGATTCAGCTACAGGAAAGCTATAATGTAATGAAAAGTATTTAGTGCCACTTTATATATATATATATATATATATATATATATATAAATAAAACTGGCATAATATTAAAAAATCTAAAATAAAATCTCATCTAATCATAAGATTTCATGGATTGTTCCCCAAATCCCAATTCTTCGGTTTGCAGCCCCGATCTCCACTTGCAGCTCTGTGATTGGGCTTAATTAATAATGGCAGAAGTAATATGAATGTATAAAGGACTCACTGATGGCAGGGGCGATGCCGCCCACAGAGCCGGGGCCCGGGATGTTTCCAGCCACCGCAGCCGCCTGCGCAGCCGCCGCAGCCTGAGCCGTAGCCGCCTGCTGCTGCATCTGCCGGTGACACTGCCGCAGATCAAACACCTGCACAGACAGCAGAGCCACCGCTCACATTCACACACACTCCTGCTCAAGTTAAAGCTGCGTACACAACATGACGTCAAATAGGATGCAAATTTGTTACACTGCACTGAAACGACACAAATACAGTAATACCTCGAATCATGTTTTCCCATAAGAAAAAATAGAAAACTAATTAATCCATTAGTCAAAGTCAAAGTCAAAGTCAGCTTTATTGTCAATTCTGCAATATATACAGTGCATACATATAGAGAATTGAAATTCCGTTACTCTCAGACCCAAGGCGAATACAGTTAACAACAACAATAATTTAACAGTAACAGTAACAACAACAACAGAAGATGAAGATAAAATACAATAAAATTAAACTAGATGGATAAAGTGAGTTATGGAGGTAAAGTGGCGATGGCAAATAGCTTAACAATACTTAACAATGGAGAAAAAGCATGTTTTTTATTGGTATAGACACACACACACACACAATTATAGTACAGTATAAGGATTCGTGTGATATCAAATAAAATGTGTTTTTAATTATACGTTTTTACAGACAGTAGCAGCAGCTGTGGAAGGGGTTGGTATCGTCTCTTACACAAGTACTAAGTAACTTACGTAAACTTAAATGAACATAACTGAACTTAGCTTACTTTTTTTTTTACTTTTCTATTTTCTATTATTGTTTCGCTTTTTTCGATTAGTTTTCTTCCCTTTTTTCACCTGAATACTCTGAATTTCACTTGGCGCAGACCTTTTAACGAAATACCCATCAAGGGAGATTTGTTTCTCTCTCTCTTTATAAATAAGTAAGGCACGTGTCGTCAAAAAGCGCAGAAGCGTGACCAGTGGACGATTTATCAGGGTGTTTCTATTCAATGAAATCAGAAACCTTCTGCCACATAGCCATCACTTCCTTAATTTCACTTGTAGAAATGTTTTCCTCCTCGCCACTGCTGAGCTCTTGCAACACCTGCGTATGTTCATCGTCTGCAGCTCGATCAACTCCTCAGTCCACAGTTCCTCCTGCTGCTCGATCTCTCACGCGGCACCGCGCTCATATTTATCCACAATTTAATGCTTCATTTCCATGGTCATCATGCGTTTCTTCTCACTATCATCCTTACCACTCACTTTCTTAGAGCTCGTTGCTATTATGAAGAATAATGCACAATAGAGAGAAAATCAGCTACTCGCGGGCGATGCGTACAGAAGTCAGTGAACGTGCGTCGGCATCGGTGTCAGCACATATCTCGAATATTTACTCGTATCTAGAAGCAAAAATCTGCCCGAAGGCTTGCTCGTATATCTTGGAATACTCGTATGTCGGGACGCTCATATCTCGAGGTATTACTGTACTGTGAAAAAAGCATGACTGAACAGGTGGAGTGTGTTACCTTGATGTAGGCACTGGGGTAAATTTTGTGGACGGCGTCACCCGGAGCTCGTCCGGCCTCACGGTCCAGGTAATAACTCTGGACGAACACGGCGTGGTCACTGAGGCAGCGCACCCACACGTCGCCTTCTCCTTTACACTCCAGCTGAACGCCTTTACCGATGTGAAGCCTGGAGGAGAAGAGAGAGCTTCGCTGCACAAGGTCATGACAATAGAGTTTAATCACATTACATCGCCAGTGAATGTTTTTTCTTCTTTTCGTTCCCTCGAGACTCCCATCCGAAAATTTAAAAGGCAGCTTTATGTTTTCATGTATGAAGACCCAAATTAATAATGTGAAAAATTTATATTATAAATGTTTCTATTACATTACATCCGTGTTTTTCCCCCCTACTCACTCTAGTACTGTATTTTATGCATTTATTAATGTAGAATTTTTTATTTATTTAGTTTAACCTTACTTTTATTTATTACTTTTTCCCCTTATTTTTATTTAAATTAAGTTTAATTTATTGATTTTAATTGAATGTCTCATTATTTATTTGGCAGACGCTTTTATCCAAAGCAACTTGCATTGCATTCAAGAAACAAGAAATGAAATTCTCCTCCTCCTCCTCTGTAGTGCAAGGGGTTGTGGGTAATACATACTTTTTATCCATACAAACTAGAAAAATAATAATGTATGACCCAGGCATAAAACTACTATAGTTTTTATTAATATTTATTTTCGTTTTTATATTTATATTCTCAGTTTTTATTTAAATCTTTGGTAATTTTTGGTCGTTTTAGTTTTTTTTTACCTTATTTTTTATTTATTACTTTTTCCCCTTATTTTTTATTTAAATTAAGTGTAATTTATTGATTTTAATTAAATGTCTCATTATTTATTTATCAGATGCTTTTATCCAAAGCGACTTGCATTGCATTCAAGAAACACATTGACATTCTAATCAGTTCTTGCTTTCCCTGGAAATCGAACCCATGACCTTGGCGTTGCAAGCGCTACACTCTACTGTTTGAGTTACAGGAAAATGTAAATCAGATTTTTTACTTTAATCCGAGTGATTTTGTTCACTGGTTAACCCCTCAGTGAATACCTGGCTCTCTCGATGGCCTCGGTGCGATGGACGTTACTCAACTGGCCGAGACAGAAGCGATCTCCACCGGAAGGGTCCACATAACCGTCCACCGTTACCACAGGACAGCTGGAGGGCACCTTAAACGTCTCGCCCACCTGAATGTCCATCTCAAAGTACGCAATCGAGCACCAGTAATCTGGAGCTGAGAGAAAGACAAAGAGAACCAGCACAGTGTTTTATGAGTACAATACGAGTTATGAAATTTGCATATTTAAAATACTATAAAATATAATATTTGATGTACGAAGACATGCTACAGTGGTGCTGTCGCTCAATGAGAGATGAAGTTCTGATAAAATAAGCTCCTCCTCTGTAGTGCAAGGGGTTGTGGGTAATACATACTTTTTATCCATACAAACAAAAACAAAACAAAAAAAAATAATAATGTATGACCCAGGTATAAAACTACTACCTGTATAGTTTTTATTAATATTTAAATTAATTTTATACATTTATATTCTCAGTTTTTATTTAAATCTTTGGTCATTTTTAATAGCTTTAGTTTTACTTCAGTTATAGTTCAGCTGTATTTAATTTATTTATTGGTAGTATTAATTTCCGTTGTTTTTATTGCTAAACTAAAATTAGAAATATTTCCTTTACCAACTAACTGCAATACGTTTTTCATTTAATATTTCATCTTTATATCAATTCACAAAAAGGTTTAACACGTTTAAGCAGTTTAAGTTAATGACAAACATCTACATTTCTGCATTTATCAGATGCTTTTATCCAAAGCGACTTGCATTGCATTCTAATCAGTTGCTTTCCCTGGGATCGAACCCATGACCTTGGCGTTGCAAGCGCACACTCTACTGATTGAGCTACAGGACAAATAGACTAATCCTTGCCTCGCATACAATACAGTTTGTGTAGTTTGTGAAGTGGAGAGCAGTGTGTTTTATTCCTCACCTGGATGTGTGGATATGGGCGGCTGGAACGCCAGCTCGTTGTGGACCGACCCTGAGAAAGAGAGCAATCAGAGCAGCAAACCAATGAATCGCAGACAGCTTTCTCCTCAAAAGTCCATTTGCAAGCAGCAGAAACCAGCTTCATGCAACACACATACAGCGGCAGTCGCTCTGCGGTGCATAACAGCACCAAATGAATGCAAACGCACCAGGGCTGGATGGCATCGAGGGAATGTAAACCTGCCCCTTAATCAAAGCAATGCATACAGTGATGTTAGTTAGTGGTGTGTGCAGTCACTCACAGAACTGGCCCGTGTGAGGCAGGGGGGGGTGGTGCTGCAGGTGGCCGTTCTGATGCGGGACGCTGGGGGGGAAACCGCTTCCTCTGGGCAACGAGCTGGGGGCATCTAATGGATCATAAAACAATAATGCATCACTTTTTCTGTGCTTCCCACCAACAAACAAACCCGGGAGAAACAAGATCATCTTTGTTACGACACTGTTATTCTCACATTACACGCTAAATGAATGCAAGGGTCTTTTTTGCACATGTAAACTTTAAAGAAAGCCTGATTTTAGGCAATGCATCCTGTGAGTTTTCTCTGAGGAGTCGAGAGAGGCAGAGGCTCCTCCAGAAATCTGTTGGAGAAAATCAATCAAAAGTACATATATATATAATATGAAATATGAGATGGCAGTAAACTAAAGTTCCTCTTTGGGCTCCTGTGAGCTACTCATCAAGAGCACAGTCAATAAAATCCCATATCTGCAGCTCAAATAGAAAAAAAGCATGCCACTGGCATAACCAAGGTCATGGGGTCAATTCCCAGGGAATAAAAAAAATGTCAGAATGGGAAAGAAAGGTGATTTAACGCAAAACCATTTCTAGGGTTTACAAAGAATGGTGTGAAAAGGGAAAAGCATCCAGTTTTGCAGCAGTCCTGTGGGAGAAAATGCCTTGTTGATGCTAGAGGTCAGAGGTCATGGGCCGACTGATTCAAGCTGATAGAAGAGCAACTTTGACTGAAATAACCACTCGTTACAACCGAGGTTTGCAGCAAAGCATTTGTGAAGCCACAACACGCACAACCTTGAGGCGGATGGGCTACAACAGCAGAAGACCCCACCGGGTGCCACTCATCTCCACTACAAATAGGAAAAAGAGGCACAATTTGCACGAGCTCACCAAAATTGGACAGTTGAAGACTGGAAAAATGTTGCCTGGTTTGATGAGTCTCGATTTCTGTTGAGACATTCAGATGGTAGAGTCAGAATTTGGCGTAAACAGAATGAGAACATGGATCCATCATGCTTTGTTAGCACTGTGCAGGCTGGTGGTGGTGGTGTAATGGTGTGAAGGATGTTTTCTTGGCACACTTTAGGCCCCTTAGTGCCAATTGGGCATCATTTAAATGCCACTGCCAACCTGAGCATTGTTTCTGACCATATCCATCCCTTTATGACACCATGTACCATCCTCTGATGCTGCTTCCAGCAGGATAATGCACCATGCCACAAAGCTCGAATCATTTCAAATCGGTTTCTTGAACATGACAATGAGTTCACGGTACTAAAACGGCCCCACAGTCACCAGATCTCAACCCAATAGAGCATCTTTGGGATGTGGTGGAACGGGAGCTTCGTGTCCTGGATGTGCATCCCACAAATCTCCATCAACTGCAAGATGCTCCTATTAATATCAGCCAACATTTCTAAAGAATGCTTTCAGCAGCTTGTTGAATCAATGCCACGTAGAATTAAGGCAGTTCTGAAGGTGAAAGGGGTTAAAAGACAATATTAGTGCGTGTTCCTAATAATCCTTTAGGTGAGTGTATAATGTCACAAAGTATTTGCATTTTAAACGAATGCTGTTCTTTTGAACTCTATTCATCAAAGAATCAAAACAAATGTATGTTTTCCACAAAAATATGAACTGTTTTTAACATTGATAATAATCATGGATGAAATGATGACTTACTGGTCGGACCGGCAGCCATACTGGTGAACGCAGAGGTGGAGGCGGAGCTTGCGGAGTCAGCTGACGGCAGGAGGGCGGGGCTGGGGAAGGTGTCGGGCGGAGCACAGGAAGTGGCGGGGTGTTGGATGGTTTGAATACCAGGACCGCCATCAGCGGATGAATGTGACGGCAGACCCTCAAACTCATCCTTCACCATGAGCTCTCCACTCGGACCTACGCATAAATGTGAAAAATGAATCCTATACAGTTATCCCATCATTATCCCAAAATAAATACAGTTAGGAAACAAAATATACATTATCCTGCTTAAGAAATGAAGTATTGGTTTGAGTTTAAATGATTTAACAAGCTCAGAAGAAATAGAGAGATAGAATTTCATTATATTTATGACAAAAGTCTTTCCTGCTCATCAAGGCTGCATTTATTTGATCAAAAATACAGTAAAAACAGTAATGCATTTTTTACATTTCTATACTTCTATACTACATGCATACATACATGAAATGTGGTTAAAGTATACATTTACATTCATCAGATATTTTTATCCAAAACGACTTGCATTGCATTTAAGAAACACATTGACATTCTAATCAGTTCTTGATTTCCCTGGGAGTCGAACCCATGACCTTGATGTTGCAAGCGCCACTCTCTACTGTTTGAGCTACAGGAAAGCTTAATATTGTGAAATGTCACTGCTATTTAATATAACTTCTATTTTATATATTATTATTATCAATGTTGCAAACAGTTTTTGCTGCTTAATATTATTATATTATTTGATAAGTAGAAAGTTCTTTTTTTAAACATTTTAAATGTCTTTAATGAATCTCTTGCTGAATAAAAGTGTTAAATTTTTATTTTTTTTACTTTACTGAACAAACTTTTGAATGATAGTGCATGTGAGAAATTAGTTATTTGGGTTAATCATTTCACAATTTATACAAAAAGTAAATAAAATATTATAATATATGTGTGTGTGTGTGTGTGCGTGTGTGTGTGTGTGTGTGTGTGTGTGTGTGTGTGTGTGTGTGTGTGTGTGTGTGTGTGTGTGTGTGAGAGAAAGTGTGAGTGTGTGGTGTAAGAGACTGTGTGTGTGCGCATGTGTGAGTGTGTGTGAGAGTGTGGTGTATGAGACCGTGTGTGAGTGTGTGTGAGTGTGTGTGAGAGAGAAAGAGTGAGAGAGCATGAGTGTGTGCGTGTGTGTGTGTGGTGCATGTGCTGTATGAGTGTGTGAGAGACTGTGTGTGTGTGTGAGAGAGTATGAGTGTGTGTGTATGGTGTGTGTGTGTCTGAGTGTATATACTGTATATGCGCGTGCGTGTGTGTGTGCGTGTGTGTGTGGTGTGTGTGTGTGAGTGTGTGGTGTGTGTGTGTGAGAGAGAGTGTATGAGTTTGAGAGTTGTGTGTGTGTGAGAGAGAGAGAGAGAGAGTATGAGTGTGTGTGTGTCTGTGTGTGTGTGTGTGTGTGTGTGTGTGTGTGTGTGTGTGTGTGTGTGTGTGTGTGTGTGTGTGTGTGTGTGAGAGACTGTGTGTGTGTCTGAGTGTATATACATGTATAAAATTAGTCAATAAAACTGCACCCTTACCTGGGCCGCCCAGAGTCAGAACGGACAGATCTGAAAATGGTAAAACAGAAAGAGTCCAAATATTTATATATGCGTGTGTGTGTGTGTGTGTGTGTGTGTGTATGAATTAGTAAAATATGAACACGGGCACTTAATAAATTAATTTTTACCAAGACAAAGTTTCAAATCACAGCAAGACAACAGAAAACAATTCACCGATGCTCGGAGACACGACCCTCTCGTAGTGATACGGGTTCACACACACACTGTCGCACTTCAGGTCGAAGGCGAACTGGCAGTACTTCACATGTTTCAGCTCGTTCTTGTGCAGGTCCGGCCATCGCCACAGCCGTGCGTATATGACGTGAGGAAACCCTTTACGACCGGCCACCTGTCACAGAAGACCTTTCATTCTCACATCCAAGAGAAAGGTAAGAGAGCAGAACGGCGGAGAAACACACCTGCAGTCTCCCGTCTAGCGTGCGCTGGATGGTCACACATTTACTGGGATGAGCTCCGTTCGTAGTGATGGCGGTGATCAGCGAGTCCAACTCATCCTTCTTCTCTTTCAGCTTCTTCACCAAACTCTCTATGGCTCGTTTGGCGAAGGACTCGCTCTCTCCTCCCTGCCGATGGCACATGAGGCTGTGGACGATGCTCAGACAGGCATCATTACTGGTGGGGGTGCTGGAGATGGACATGCTGCTGGAATACACTCAAACACAAATCAACGTCCCTCAAAGCGCTCGAGTCGTCACAGCTTGATGTTGAGACGTGATCCACACCGGCCTAACAACACAGAGAGACCGTGAGCACAACCATCAAACAAAAAAGGACCATTTTATTGTTTTAATGTCACTGCAGTATTGATTATAAACGTGATTTATCCATGCGTGTCATTATTTTTATGTGCCCTGTCAATCACATCGCAGCAACAGTGAAAGTCAACGATCAATTAGACAAAATCAAGTTTCTCTCTACATTTATTCTTGTTTGAAAAGCCTTTTCACTCGGATATACGTCACAATAGAGAACTAAATATGTTTGCAATCGTTTCATGCGGACTACAATATCAATTCTTTTTACACTGACTTTTATATTATTTATAAAAAATATGGAACAGTATTTTAAACTATAATATTTTAAAAATATTTTATATTTTTATTTCTGATATTTTTATTTCTGATATATAAATAATTATTTGTCTAATTAAATTCAGTGTAATGTGATTTATAGGCATGACAAGTAATTGTTAATTTTATCAAGATCAAATATAATTTATATTATAGCTTCCATATATATATATATATATATATATATATATATTGACAGAGAGATAGATAGATGTTCAACACGTGAATTAATTTAAAAATTAACACACCACAATAAAAGTAATATTGATTCAATAAACTGATTTACACCAAATTATTTTATTAAAAAACTAAAAATCCTATCAAACTCAGTAATGAACTCCTACTGATCTATTACTATAATCATAATTACACTAAATTATGATCATAAATCACAGATCTCACTATGAAGCTAACGCGCTAACTGGCGAACAAACACGCGACGAGCGCACAGATGAAGCGTCTGCACGAGCGCACGAGGGAAATATCAGCTAGAGATTAAAAATAAAATGAGAAAATACCAACAAAAACACTCACGATTCGCGGAGCGGCGGCGCGGACATTGTCTCTACGTAAGCGCGGTGACGTCATTGCCCGAGTGACGCAAGGGCGAGCGTGAATAAGCCCCGCCCACACAGAGGGTCTTCGGGTGTGAAGCTGCTGGTGAATGAGGGGATGCAGCACAACACTTCATCTGAATCAACTCTACTTGTTTGCACTTGACTGCGCAGCGCGAAGTTCACGATAGCATACATGCCGACTTCTTTCTTCAGTATACATATAATCTCAAGGTCATATAATTAGAATATCATCAAAAAGTTGATTTATTTCACTAATTCCATTCAAAAAGTGAAACTTGTATATTATACTCACTCATTACACAGACTGATACATTTCAAATGTTTATTTCGATGATTATAACTGACAACTAAGGAAAACCACAAATTCAGTATCTCAGAAAATTTGAATATTACTTAAGGCCAATACAAAGAAAAGATTTTTTGAAATCTTGGCCAATTGAAAAGTGTGAGCATGCACAATACACTCAATACTTATTTAGTGGCTCCTTTTGCCTGAATGACTGCAGCAATGCGGTGTGGCATGGAGAGGATCTGTGTGTGGCACTGCTCATCTGTTATGAGAGCCCAGGTTGCTCTGATAGTGGCCTTCAGCTCTTCTGCATTACTGGTCTGGCGTATCACATCTTCCTCCAACAAACCTGATAGATTTTCTATGGGGTTAAGAGTTTTACACACTCTTTGTGAAACTCCCACACATTTTTGAATGGGTTTTGTTTCACAATCCTCTCCAGAGTGTGGTTATCCCTATCGCTTGTACACGTCTTTCTACCACACCTTTTCCTCCCCTTCGCCTCTCTATTAATTAGTGATGTGCTTCTCGGTTCGAATCCCTGAAGCGTGTGCCGAGTAATCTAGATGAGTGGTTCATGAACCGCGGGTCGATGCGCGTGTTGCTGACGTAAGTGCTGACGTTTGAAGCCCCGCGTAGCGGGTGTACCACGTGACTGCTTCAGGAAAGGATTCGCTAGGTTTGAGTGCAGCTCGAAATAAAAGCGGCAGTGAAACACTATGTATTGTCCCTCGCTTTTGTGTTGTTGGGTCCCTTTATTGCGCTGTTTTTGGCATTCGATTCAAGCTTCTTTTTTTGCGATGGAACCAGCAAGAAAGAGGAGATTTTCCCCTGTTTGGGAGCACTTTCAGTTGTTCTCACCTAAGAATGTAAGGCACCTGCAATTACTATGTAATAGATTCCATTAATGAATAAAATAAATAATAATAATAATAATAATAATAATTTTCTGAATACTTGTAGCTGAAGCATCTGATGTGTTCCAAGGAGCTAAGTTATAATAATAACACCTCAACTATGCTAAGGCACTTTAGAGTCTTGCATGGCAACGAGGAGATATATATCCCATTTATATTCATAGCCCCACACTACACTGTATAGTTGTTTTTTTTAACTCTTACATATGCAATTCAATTTAGCTGAGAAGGTTGACTTGGCTGAGCACTTTATTATCACATTTCAATACTTTTCAATTCAATAAATTATATTTTTTTAGACTTTGAAAGCCATAGTGGAAAAAATTGTTTTTAAATAAAAATGAATAAACTCTTTATTTCACCTCCTTATTTAACATTTTCACTTGTTGCATAAGCAAAAGCAAAAAAATAAAATAACACAAAACAATTCATGTTAAAACGCTCTTCAAAATAATATTTTTGTATTCAGAGCATGATTCACATCCCACCATTTTATTGCAAGCACCAAGCATGTTATACATTTTTCTGCCCACATGATGGGGTAGTCGAGCAAATGAATCATCTTGAAGCCCCTATGTGTGTGTGAAGCATTTCCCTGCAGGGCTTCACTGCTTCATGGGGCTTCATTTTGCCATCACTACTATTAATGTGCTTGGACAGAGCTCTGTGAACAGCCAGCCTCTTTTGCAATGACCTTTTGTGTCTTGGCCTCCTTGTGTAAGGTGTCAATGGTCGTCTTTTGGACAACTGTCAAGTCCATTTAAAGGCCTTTGCAGGTGTTTTGAGTTAATTAGCTGTGGCACCAGGTCTCTTCAATATTGAATCTTTTCATAATATTCTAATTGTCTGAGATACTGAGTTTGGGATTTTCCTTAGTTGTCAGTTATAATCATCAAAATGAAAAGAAATAAACCTTTGAAATATATCAGTCTGTGTGTAATGAATGAATACAATATGCAAGTTTCACTTTAAGAATGGAATTAGTGAAATAAATCAACTTTTTGATGATATTCTAATTATACGACCAGCACCTGTATGTTGTTCACTGCACATTTTCTAGATTATTTTTTCTGTACACTACATATGCACACCGCTGGGAAATAATGCAGTGCATTGACTATTTCCATTTTGATGCATGACTTAGAAGCAATATCTGCAGCAATTTTCACAAGAATCACTCATCCAAATAAACAACAATGTGGCATACAACTGTTTGAAGCTGCCAATACATGCTGCATATTGTGTCACATAATGTTAAAATGCAGAATATATAGACTTTAGTCCAAAAGCATCTTTAAGCCTGGAAGTCCATGTTTCTGCTCCAGTATCAGCACCACATGAAATTGCAAATCTGTTTGTGACTTAAATGTGCAATGAACTTCTTTAAAATCAATCGTTGTTAATGCAATTTTTCTTTGGTGCAGATATTGCATGCTTTTACCCTGTCAGGCGTGAGAAACGACATACATAATGGGTAAAAAGCAGTTAAAAATATAAATAATACTCAGAATAGATTAGACAAAATAGAAGAGACTCTTTAAAAGATTTGCATGAGTTTTATAGGCTTTTATGGCCCATATATGATGAGAATATGGATCTCATGCTTGGAGGGGGGAAAATGTATTCAAATGTTAATAAAAATATGAAATTTAGTGCATATGTTGTTATTTATACGGCCAAACAGTAAGATAAGATTCTGATAACTTTTCATGTAAATCAGTGAGATCTTTATAACTGCATAGCAGATACTTACATAAAATGCGTATGAATATCAATCATCGCTCTATATTTCTCAATAATGTCTTAAGATGATATTTAAATGCTTAGTTTTATGATCAAAGCTCTGTCGTTATTATTGTATGGGAAAAACATTTAATGATTGAGAGATGAACAAATACACGTTCCTCAGAAGTCATATTTGACTTCATATTTTTACATGATTTTCTAAATGATGATGTATAGACAATCAAGTAAAAAGAAGTTACTATAGTCCAGTAAGTGTTTATCTTGATATATTACTAACAATATGAACAGCTATTCTTAAGTTTATTTTATAAAAATCATGTTGCAGTAAAACAATACGTGAACCACGGCCTGAAGGGGCGTTCTTGCAATTAAACTTTTAAAAGGCCTTTCATTTGCCAATCAAGTAAAAACTATCAATCAGACGACACAAGGCATAGAGTAGATTGTGTTCAACAGGTTTTTCAGCAAAGTTTTGATGTTTATAAGCCTTAGATATAGTAGGCTTTATAGTGTTAATATCATTTAACATTTCCGCATTTATCAGACGCTTTTATCCAAAGCGACTTGCAAGAAACACACTGACATTCTAATCAGTTCTTGCTTCCCTGGGAATTGAACCCATGACCTTGGCGTTGCAAGCGCCACTCTCTACTGTTTGAACTACAGGAAAGCTCATTATAATAGATCAGGCCGAGTAAGAAGATGCATCAAGACTTACCAACTTCAGTCCAGCAGTCTCTGTTTATGAAAATAAAGTGATTAAACATGTTCAAAAAATGACCCACTTTATTAAAACATTTCCTTGTTTTAAAATATAATCATTGAACTTTGCATCCACACAGGAACTACTGCGTGGAATTCTTTCTGAGTGCAACAGGCAGCGTGAGAAAGTCTTCGGCGAGAATGACCTCTGTCCGTGACCCCTGCAGCACGAGCTCGGCTTGTCTCTTGAGCTCCGTCACGTCGTCGTCGTCGTCGTCTCGCCGCAGCGTTTGGGGTTTGTAGCGTTGACTGAAGTGATGCAGAACCAGTGTGTGCGCCTCGCAGGCGAGCGCCACCGCGGCAGCCATGCTGGGAGTGCTGTGCCCGTGTTCCACCGCCTTCTCCTGCTGCCCGTCCTCCAGCGTGGCCTCGTGCACCAGCACGTCCGCCCCCCGACACGCCCTTTTAAAGCCCTCCCCGAGCGGCGCGCTGCAGTCCCCAAACACACACACCTTACGGCCCTTCAGCGGCGGCTCCAGCACCTCGCTGGCGGTCAGCACACGTCCACTCTCCAGTGTCACAGACTCTCCGCTCTTCAGACGCCCGTATAGAGGACCCGGTTTACAACCTACAAACAGCAAAAGACAACAAAAAATACAGTTATTTCAATCAATGTAGTAAAATACTTCATTACAGTACTAACATTATATTACCGTATAGCCAGAGGTACAATATAGAAACTTATTTACAAATTGCCACTGCACACTATATTCTGCAAACTGTACACAACCCACTACATACTAACCACTGCACACTACCCACTGCACACTACATACTATCCACTGCACATTATATTCTGCAAACTGTACACAACCCACTACATACTACCCACTGCACACTGCATACTACCCACTGCACACTACATACTACCCACTGCACACTACATACTACCCACTGCACACTACATACTACCCACTGCACATTATATTCTGCAAACTGTACACAACCCACTACATACTATCCACTGCACACTGCATACTACCCACTGCACACTACATACTACCCACTGCACACTACATACTACCCACTGCACACTACATACTACCCACTGCACATTATATTCTGCAAACTGTACACAACCCACTACATACTATCCACTGCACACTGCATACTACCCACTGCACACTACATACTACCCACTGCACACTACATACTATCCACTGCACACTATATTCTGCAAACTGTACACAACCCACTACATACTATCCACTGCACACTGCATACTACCCACTGCACACTACATACTACCCACTGCACACTATATTCTGCAAACTGTACACAACCCACTACATACTATCCACTGCAAACTGCATACTATCCACTGCACACTATATTCTGCAAACTGTACACAACCCACTACATACTATCCACTGCACACTACATACTATCCACTGCACACTATATTCTGCAAACTGTACACAACCCACTACATACTATCCACTGCAAACTGCATACTATCCACTGCACACTATATTCTGCAAACTGTACACAACCCACTACATACTATCCACTGCACACTGCATACTATCCACTGCACACTATATTCTGCAAACTGTACACAACCCACTACATACTATCCACTGCACACTGCATACTATCCACTGCACACTACATACTACCCACTGCACATTATATTCTGCAAACTGTACACAACCCACTACATACTATCCACTGCAAACTGCATACTATCCACTGCACACTATATTCTGCAAACTGTACACAACCCACTACATACTATCCACTGCAAACTGCATACTATCCACTGCACACTACATGCTATCCACTGCAAACTGCATGCTATCCACTGCACGCTATCTACTGCACACTGCATACTATCCACTGGACACTACATACTATCCACTGCACACTACATACTATCCACTGCACACTACATACTATCCACTGCACATTATATTCTGCAAACTGTACACAACCCACTACATACTATCCACTGGACACTACATTCTTCACACTGCATACTATCCACTACTGACTACAAAGTAGATTTTGCACACTCTATACTACCCTCAGCACAAAACATTCTGCACACTGTTCACTATTTACTACATACTATCCACTGCACATTGTATACTGCCCTATTCTATTATAGCAAGTAAAACTGCTTGATAAAGTAACTATATTATTGATATAGTTAGGTTTAATTCTACTTGACCTGCATGCATAAAACTACACTATAGAAGAAACAACACTAAACACAGGTGTGAACGGATCTAAAACGCTTTGAGCTTGTCCACCTTCAGTCACTTCCTGAGTAGTTGAAATCGCATTGCTTTCATAGTGTAAACACTCAAGTGGACGAATGTGTTCAAACAGCAACAAAAGACCGTCTACTGACCTAATGAGTAGGGGTGAGCGAGTACAGCATCTGTATCTAAACCATATGAATTATCTGTATCTGTACTTGAACTGGGCGGGGCCTAACCCGGAAGTGGGCGGGATTTAAGCAGGAAGCGGTCGGGTTGTCTTGAAATGGGCGGGGCTTTAACCGGTATATTATTTTTAATAATGCAATTAATATGGGTTGATAGGAAATTGTTATATTTATTGCTGATTAGAAAACGATTGACATGACAGCATCAGCATTGAGCTTCAGATTTTAATCACGATAACAAACAAACTATATACAGAACAAGTTTTGCAACCATTAATACAACACATGCGGTTGCAATTATGACGAAAAATGTAATGAACAAGAGTTTTCATCTAAACATAACTTCCTGTGTGTGTGTATAGCTAATTAATTTGTAATATAGTTTTTATACCACTACTTTATTTGGTAAAACTCTGATATAGCATCGGTAATTACATACTTAGATAGACGGCACCGACTACCATACAGGAAATACTTTAGCAGACAAAAATAAGTTTCTATGTATGTTTACAATTGTTTGCTTTATTAAAAGAAATTTAAATGATTTAAATCCACAATGGCAGGAAGACCACGAGCGTCAACGACTATTGTCCCAAAAATACAATACGAAATACAATCCGCCGCAATTTGGTTCACAACTCAGTCTCATGTGAAACTTGAAACTGTGTTAAATACAGCTTTGTTGGATGTCTTTTCATGTTATTAAAGCTGTTTTGGGTTTATTTTAATGTTATTAATTACGGACGCTATATCGGAGTTTTACCCTTTATTTTTTTACCCTTTTAAGTAAAAAAACTGGTTAGAGCCAACAGATGGTTAAAAAAAACAATCTCAGACAGAGACGCAACGCTAGTCGCATTCTATCAAACACCTCGTCTGAACAAACCCCACGTTTACCAGAACTCTACTGGTTAATAAGTAAGAACTACAAACAAATCGAAACAAACCTGAAGCTGAAGAAACCCTAAACGTTAACGGAAAAGACCCGTGAACCTGAGTGACTGAGGGAGAGACTGAGAGAGAAAGATAGCTGTTCTCTTCTCAGTGAGTGAGCACCAGAGCGGGACACAGCAAATCTGTATGTGTAGGGGAGGGGCGCTGTGACTAGCCTATCACAGAACGCAGACACAGTCAGTTACCCAATGAGGATTTGTATTCAATCCGAGCACAGATATTGACTCGTATTACTCGTACTCGGCAAAAGTGCTTTATCCGGCTCAACTCTACTAATAAGCGAACATTATGGGATGCGCTCAAGCCGGACGGGATTTGAACGTACCAAGCTCAATGTTCTCTCTCCATTCCTGATTTCTAACACACATTCACGCATAAAACACCAGGTGTAAACAGGAACATGTCTTCCTCGACTACTTGTGATCTGATGGACCAATTGGCCTAAGAAAAACTTTACTGGATGTTGTTAACTTCACAATTCGGGAAAAGGGTCCATTGTTTTTACACCTCACAGATTACCTAGCGCCTTCAACAGGTCTGTGTTCAGCCGTCCTGGACGCTCTCTTTCCTCCACCGAGAACCCGAATGAAGGGACTCTGTGGTACAGCTTAAACGCTTTAACCACAAACTGTTTGTCATCAATGAGGTCATAGCAGTCCGTGTCGGGGTCCAGGCGTATGGTTCTGCCGGGCCGCTCCTGTGGGTGAAGCGCATCACCGCTGGAGGTCAGCGCAGGACTGAGACGCCCCTCGGCTGGACACTGGTCATCTGACGGCTCCAGTTCATGCACAGCGTACGGGAAGAGCAGCTGCGAGCTGGACAGCTCTAGCGCCACACGGACAAAGTGTCGTAACCCCCGCGGGCCGTAAACGTCCACGACGGGAGGAGGCTGATCCGGCTGCGGGTTTGAGTTCAGACTGATGGTGCACAGCAAACCAGGAAGACCAAACACATGATCGCCGTGCAGGTGAGATATGAACACTTTGGTGATTTTGCCTGAAAGGAGGAATTAAAACTTTTATTTCACATAAATGCTGTTCATTTGAACTGTCTATTCAAAAAAGGATCAGTTGAAGCAGCAAAACGAGTTTCAACATTGGTAATAATCAGAAATGTTTCTTGGGCAGCAAATCATCATATTAGAATGATTTGTGAAGGATCACGTGACACTGAAGATTGGAGTAATGAGATTATATATATATTCCAATAAAGCATACAGATTTAGCATAATTTATGTTTAGCACTTTTACAAAACATTTATATTTTTTAAAACATTATTTTCATGACAATTAAACAAATGTTCATTATTGCCATAATTCAATATTTACTATTATATTTAGTTTCTTAACTGTGATTGTAAAATACAGTGATTTAATACTAAACTGCAGTAAAAATAAATAAGGATATTAAATAATATTTGCACGACTAAGTTTTATATTTAAATATATTAACAATTCAGTGAAAAGTATTTCATACCAACATCAATTAACTGGGAAAAAATACCAATACAATACAACACAAACTACACTGATACTACCATGATGTATTAAATAATATTATTATTAGCAGTTGTTCGTTACATAATGAGACATTGGTGAAGGATGTGACAATAATGTAACATTTAAAAAAAGAGAGAAATAAAAGCTTTCAGTTGATTTTGATGTATTTTTGAGATTCGCCCATGAAGAGGACGATCATGCAACACGTAAATATAGATGTAAATATGTAAGTATATATCAAGACAGCATGAAGCGTGTGAGTGTGTATACCTGCTTTAAGCGGACTCCTCATGAACTGAGTCTGTGTTCCTTCTCCGCAGTCAAACAGCCAGTTTTCGCCTTCGGTCCGGAACACGAGCGCGGACGCGCCGCGGCTGGGAGAAGGATACGCGGATCCGGTCCCGAGAAACGTGACGTCCATAGACATCCTGCAGTTCCGCGCGCGAAATAACGTCAACGCTGTTAGAATAAGCCTGCAACGTCACTTACGGAGCCACAGCTAAGCATGTGTTCTGTCAACATCCGGGTACTACTCATATCTGGGTACTGCCCACTGCATACTATCCACTACATACTGCAGTGTATACTACCCACTATATACTGCAGTTTATACTACCCTATATACTGCACAGTGTATACTACCCACTATATCCTACCTACTACATACTGCACACTATATACTACCTACTACCCACTATATACTGCAGTTTATACTACCCTATATACTGCACAGTGTATACTACCCACTATATCCTACCTACTACATACTGCACACTATATACTACCTACTACCCACTATATACTGACGTTTATACTACCCTATATACTGCACAGTGTATACTACCCACTATATCCTACCTACTACATACTGCACACTATATACTACTTACTACCCACTATATACTGC
Source organism: Rhodeus uyekii (assembly GCA_037043235.1). Classification (NCBI taxonomy): domain Eukaryota; kingdom Metazoa; phylum Chordata; class Actinopteri; order Cypriniformes; family Acheilognathidae; genus Rhodeus; species Rhodeus uyekii. Next base: position 194,521 of record JAWRVZ010000170.1, read on the forward strand.
AGTTTATACTACCCTATATACTGCACAGTATATACTACCCACTATATCCTACCTACTACATACTGCACACTATATACTACCTACTACCCACTATATACTGCAGTTTATACTACCCTATATACTGCACAGTATATACTACCCACTATATCCTACCTACTACATACTACACACTATATACTACCTACTACCCACTATATACTGCACACTACTACATACTGCACACTGTATACTACCCTATTCTATTATAGAAAGTCAATATTTTATTTGATCAAATATTTAATGTATTATTTATTGAAATTTAAATAAAATTTCACTTTTATTTTATTTACTAACTTAAATCTTTTTTTACGTTACAGATTTATTTTTGTTTATTTTAAGAAAAACGTATTCCAAAATTTGTACACATGTAGTTATTTTTTAGTTAATAAAAATTGATTTCAATGTATTTATTTTAACCAAATGTATTCATTTGTTTAAATCCAGTTTTATTTATTTTAATATTTTATTACTTTTTTTAATCATGTTTTTATTTATTTAGTTTAATAATTTGTATATGCCTTTTCTCTAAATTGTTTTTCTATGATCTTCAATATTGTTTCTAAATGTTTTGCATTTTTATTCCACTTTTATGTAACAGTGTCTTCAGGTTCAGTCTAATAATAAACCACAAAAGGAGATTGTAATAGTAATTGTTGAGATTTTGGATACTGAATTACAACTTAGGCTACAACTTAGAAATAAATTATTTCACATATTTGATCCTTTAAAAATACATATACATACACATTATTTATTTTAATAGAATTGTCTTAACCTCCAAAGGCAGTCCAAACAATTATTCAAGAAAAAGATGTACAAAACTGAGACTGATATGCAATACTTCATACTACTTTCACACAAAATATTTACACTAGAGGTCAGTATATCATCACACACTAATTCCAATAATTCCCAAGGTATCTCTTATTATTATAAATATTTATACCCAGTATATAAGTCAACATTAGAATAATATCAGCCTTAATTTAAGTCATTACAAAAGAAAATTAATAGGCTATTTTAAAATCAGCATACATCTTAAAATCAGCAAAAGTGTATTTTAGTATATACTAATTTGAACCTGTAAAAAAATACTTTAATCCATTGAAAAATAAGGGCAGCAAACATTTACAGACTACAGCACAGATTAGACCACAAACGTTTATTCTGCACTTGTAACAGCAGACGCAGGATTCTGAGCAGCATCACATAGGAAAATAATCTCGGTGTGAGGAACAACTGCATTCAGAAACATCAATGCCATTATAACAGATGCAAACCGACTGGATTCTTAAAGGGCCGACAGAAACTAAGCATGTGCTGGTGCTGGATACGACTGTTCTCTTACTTTGTTCGTTATGCTGTTGAAAGAAAATGACACCTTCAATGGGCAATTTTTAAACTTCCATGAAAGCTAAAATATAAATCATGAAAATCTATAAATTCATTGCTCTTTTGGTCTTTCGCTACTGCATTTACAAGTGCACATAAAATATCATAAAGCGCGCTCACACAGAGAAAAAAAACGATCAACTTAAAAAATCTTGAGTCCACTCAACTATAAAGTTAAGGGAGAAATGACATCGTTTAATACTGAAAAGACTTTTAGATCTATATCATTACAGTTATTGTTCTTAGTGTGAACGAGCCTTAAGTAGATCGTTAAGTTCATCAACGGTCAACTGTTCAATGCGTGAGAGAAACGCAGCTCAGAACGGTATCGCTGGTGCGGACGCTTTTATACTTCACATTATTGGTGTGAAAGTATATGTATAAGCAGGCACTTATGAGGTAATGCCACAGTGTACTTTGTTCTAATTGGTCAATAGGTGGTCAAATATAATGACTATTTAAATGTATAATTTACTGCATTTGCATGAAACTTACATACTGAGTCTTATATATCTTTAATATCACTCAGCATTCTTCTCATTTAATCTGAACTCAAATCAATAGTGCCATAGAATTTATTCATTTTGGAAATATCTGTGTATTAACTTCAAAGATGACCATATTTGGGTTTATTTTTGCGATGGTGTCAATAATTTCCTGCTTTTTTATATTCAAGAATGTTTATATCCTAAGCATCCACATACAAGTGTGAAAAAACGTCACAGTCACAGCTATAAAAGCAAAAGCTACGCTAGTCCTTCATGTTTCCCGCTCTTCCTGCTTCATTAGGATAAATAAACGGATCTTTATGAACTCTCGCAGACACAAGAAACAAACACAAAGACAAAGAACAAACAAATGGAGTGTGACTTCATTTTAGAAACCGTTTCATTGCACGCAGGATTTAAGAATAAATGTGATGTGTGACAAGGCACAATCTTCAACAACACAGGAGCAATGCCTGTAGAAAAATAACGTGGGTTAAAACATTTTTTTTTAAATAATATTATATATATATATATATATATATATATATAGCAGAACTATTGCAAAAACTAAATGAAGCTTAACTGAACCATCTTTTATTGACGGGGCACTTTGGGTAAAAAAAAGTGATGAAAATGTATCTTAATGATAGTTACATATAACTACGTATAGTTATAATGATATTTAATTTCCTAAATATTATTTAGCATTTGAAATGTGACCTAGACATGCACGGTTTGTAAAACCTGAAATTGTAATTTAAACAACAGGTCTGAAATATGAATAAATAGAAGTAGCAAAGAAAGCAGTGCCTAAAACAGAAGAATAAACTCCCTTCAGACGTCTTTGTTTTTGATCCGTTTCTCTCGGTCTGGTGCTCTCCTCTACTCTACAATGGGGCTGTGGGACGCCCCGGGCCAGTCGTAGATGTCGGGCATGAATGAATCGTAGTTGGTGCTCCACACGACCGATCTGACGTACGCGTCCTTATCCACAGGCTCGGGGTACCGGAACGCCATTCCCTTTGAATACACGTACTCCACCACCTGTGCACAAACACACACCACGTCTCAGCAATGGGTTACGGTACACAACAAATGAATCGCTTCAGGGATATCAATCTGTGCAGGTAGGAAGCAGACGTGATTGTGAATCAGTTTCTCCTGCTTTGGTGCAAATGAAAGTGACAACAGGTGCACTGGAGAGGAACAGCAAGACATGTCATGCTGGTGCCGTGACCCTGGGTTCCTCCTGGTTCATGATAACGGATGGCCTTATGTGGCTTGAGTGTGTGAGCGGTTTTTAGATGAGGAAAGCAAATTCATTTATGAGCATGATTTTGAATCCAGCTCCCAGTGTTGATTATGAGATTAAAAGTTATAAATTATAGAATGTATATAAACATGTTCAAATTAAATATTTAATTCCTTATTTATTTATTTTTTATGAGCAGTATGTGTGTGCGTGTATACACATGTATGCATATACAGTAATACCTGTATATGTTTAATTCGTTCCAAGAGCTCATAAACCAAAATGCTCGTACACCAAAACAATTTTCCCCATAAGAATGCACTAAAAATCAATCGGCAATCAGGGGACACACTTTCACACTACTGTATATACACACACACAACTTGTGTGAAGACAGACATAGATCAAGTTCATACATAATTGGGTCATGGCTTTATGACCATAGTAAATGTGCGTCCCATGGCCAAACCAGTTGAGAACCAATGTCCTAAAACACAAACACAGACTCACCTTGACAGCCATCTGCAGCGACACCTCTCTGATGTTGGACAGCGGTGGATACAGCCGGCCCTGACTCAGCTCTTCATCTGTAAGCTGATCCGCCAGTGTCTAAAACAACACAACCACCGTTTTATCAACTCACAATATCAAACATGAAAAAAAAAACTTTTTTTTTTTTTACAGTTAGGCAATATAGGGCTACTAAAACATGAACAGTAACAGGGGTGTTCGTGATTAAGTAATGACTAATTGCCATTATTTAACCAATTAAGCTAAAAAAAGAGATTCAGCACATACTGTACATTCAGTAATTAATGCAATGAGGAGTAAACTAATGTTCAAAATATTTCACAAACAACCATTTATTGGAGAAAATAATGTGTGTGTGTTACGGTAATGACAAAAACAAATAACACCATGCTATATTAAGCAGCATAACGGATTGTAACCGGATGACACTGAACACAAACCATAAAAATGTAATTGCTCTTACATTAAAATGAATGTGGACTCTTTGCTTTATGCATTTACCTTTGCAGCCTCAAGAAAGACTGTATCACTGATGTGTCGGACTCCACTGAGAATAACAGCCAGAGCGACACCTGAAAATCACAATTAAAACCTACAGGTCAACACGTGATGAGCTGGACAGGCCAATGTTACCCTATTATTTCCTAACATGCTTGTTAAATATTAGCAACTTCAGTGGAAACGTGATTAAAGCAAACCAGCAAAACCTCCATTAAAATATAAGACTATAATACGTGTAGGTTGTTAATACCTGGGAATATATAAGCATTGTTGCCCTGTCCAGGGGTCAGTATTGTTCCATCCTCTAGTGACACCGGCGCAAATGGACTGCCGCTGGCAAACAAACACCGACCCTGAAACACAAACACTTCCATATTCATACGGTATGACAATCCATGTGCAGATGAGATGCGTGTACGACTACAGGTGTAAATGTATTTTATCTGTGTGCACCGACAGTGCAAATTCCTTTATTCCTGTAACAATGATTAAAGTATTTAAAATGATTAAAATTTACAAAAACAACAGTGTGTTTGCATAATGTGTGCAATTGTGTTTGCTAAATCATATTATATGAGCTAATACGGCACTAAAACACATATGCAAACCTTTTTTAGGATTTTTCTTAAGGGTCAATAAACCGTAACATAAAAAAAGGGTTCAGGCTTCAAAGGGTTGATGCATTAAAGACATGTTACCTGTGTGAGGCTGTACGCATCTTCAGCTGTGCATTCTGCTTTGGCGGTGGGGTTGCTCAGGGCGAAGATAATCGGACGCTCATTCAAGTTGCCCATTGCTCTGATGACATCATGAGTGAAGAGCCGGCCGGCCCCTGACACACCTGTTTACATTGTGAAAGAGGTCAAAATACATACATGTATGCATACACACAAACACAGTAAAATATTATTTATGGCCTATGCATGATCCATTCAACTTCATGCATAAAAAAATAAATAAAAACAAAAACTATATGCAAACAACAAGCAGCACTAAAACTAAATGACAACTGTTGACGTCCAATCATTGATTAACTTTAAAGGAGACTGAACATTAAAAGGTTAGAGAAAGGTAGAAAGATTGATGTTGGGCTGGGTTTCAGTGTAACGCAGTAGAGCAGCAGCTTGTCTTACCAATGATCACTGTGGGTTTAATAACATTGACTGCGTCTAAGAAGCTTTTCACGTCCCCTGGATCAGAGTGAACAAAAGCCTCCTGATTACTGTCTGTCTCAGAATCTCTGCCCTATAAAACAGAAACACACACAGGATTACTGGAGGACTCCAGTCGTCAGTCTCAAGCATGTGAAAGAAGAACTATTTGGAAAATAGTTGGACTTTCTATTCCTGTTTAGAGACTTTAGAGGAGACTTGTCATGTGGACTCAGATTACTAAAACACTGCGACTGCTTTCGGTGGATTTAGACCATTATACTAGCTTTAAATATTTTAAATCTAACTTTCCATTTTTAATTTTCAATTTCAGCATTTTTAATATTTTTCTTAAGTATTACTATTTGTGTTTAATCTATTTTCATTTCAGGTTTAGTCATTTTAGTGCTTCAACTTAAATTTTATTTTTTTCCCCATCAAATATTTATGCTTTATTTTAATTTCAGCTTTTGTAACAAAAGGTTTTTAATGATTCTACTTTTAGTTAATGATAATCACTTACTTTCATTCTAGATAATTCTTTCCATTTATTTTCAAATATATTACCATTTAATTAAAAAAAAGCAATTTTAGTGCTAAACTTAAACAAAACAGAAATTAGAAAATTAAATAAATACAATTTGAGCTTTTATTTTAATTAACCATGTTTTTAAGTAACCACGCACTGAAAAGCAGGATTCATTATAGAGAATCGATTCATTTGATTCAATCAACTAAATTAATTAAATGAAGCATCATTACTAAATTGCACATAGTATTAGTTATTTTAACCTTTCTTTGCCATGAATGATGAAACACAGTAGGTCACTACTTTTACAAATGATGAGCCAATCGTTTCGGAGTTATTTTTGTAAATACTTTAATTTAATGTGACATCTTGTCACCGGTGTTCAGACTTAAAGCACACTCGTACGCTTTACGTGCCTGTGTTCGCTCACCTTTACTAACAGACCATATTTGTCAAACATCCAGATCTTTTCTCTGGCATCCGCCTGAGAAACCCCAGACTCCATCATCGCCATTACGATCAGGTTAGCAATTCCCAGAGCTGCCTAAAAATGAAAATTGCTTAAAGCTTAAATACACAGACTATGCTGAAGTTTAATCTGAAAATCAAAGCTACACAGATTAAAAGACAGAGTTTGTGCGTCATTGTGGCTTTAAACCGTGTCATGGGTGCTGCTCACCTCCCCGGCCCCCAGAAACAGAACTTTGTGTTGGTTTAATGGCTTCCCTACAGCTCTCTGAGCCGCCAGTAGACCCGCCAGAGCGACGGCTGCAGTGCCTGTGACACACAAACACACATCAGAAAATTACTCATCATACGGCATCTCTTTAAGGAAATACCAATGCTTTTAAGGAGCATGAAGAACAAAATGACAACATTACTCTCATTTAAATTTTGAAACATTATTAGTATATTTATTGACTTAGTAAAGCAACAGCACACCTCTACTCAACAAGACATGACGGACCACTCATGTCTAGAGCATAAGCAGTACCTGATGAGTTTAAATCACTGAGTATAACTAATACACTGCCTGGATTTCAATGGACAAATGCAAAGTCTATGATTGGATCATCATTGCAATGATTATTATGTTTCCAGCATGTTTGGCAGCAGTTCTTCAACTCTAACTGATGTAGTGTGTAGCTTCTCATTTCTTAAACAACCATGTATGAAGAAACATCACGTTCATATTCCAGGATCACAAGATTGATCAGGATGAAACTGTGAGAGAAAGGTTGTGAGGAGCGTGAAGAATCATTTCCAGAGCTTCAATTCACTGAGAGTGTTTGGGATGTGCTGGAGGAAACTTTACAGAGTGCTGGACTCTTGCATTGACAAAACTTGACCAAGAATGGAGAAAAACACTCAAATAAATGTACTGACGCAATTTACTCTGTAAAGTCTAGTGCTGCAAGTACTGGCACTCACCCTGGATGTCATCGTTGAAGGTACAGTATTTCTCACGGTATTTCTTCAGGAATCGGAAAGCGTTGTGATTGCCAAAGTCCTCAAACTGGATGAGGGTGTCTTGCCCGTACTTGTCCACCACAGCCTCCATGAATTCATCGATGAGATCATCGTAGCGCTGAGAACGGTCACGCCGCTGGTACAGACCCATGTAGAACGGGTCCCTCAGTAACTTCTGCAGAAACACAATTATAACATAGCTATTCCCCCCAACAAACTATCATTAAAAATAAACAAAAACCCACAATACTATGGTTCTAGACTCAAGAATAGCATGCAAATCTCCATACAGTGGGTACGGAAAGTATTCAAAACCCCTTAAATGTTTCACTCTTTGTTATATTGCAGCCATTTGCTAAAATCATTAAAGTTTTTCACAGCACCCCATATTGACAGAAAAACACAGAATTGTTGACATTTTTGTAGATTTATTAAAAAGGAAAAGCTGAAACGTCTCATGCTCGTAAGTATTCAGACCCTTTGCTCAGTATTTAGTAGAAGCACCTTTTGCTCTAATACAGCCATGAGTCTCTTTGGGAAAGATGCACGTATATACACACACACACACACACACACACACACACACACACATAGATAGATGGAGTCATCAAATCTCATAACATGAATGGATTGGGAATGAATGGTTACCAACCTCATTATCCGTGCCCACATCAATGCAGACCGGCAGGCAACTCTCAGGCCGGATTCCAGCGCAGGCTGTATAAAGACACAGCTTTCCTACAGGAATACCCATACCGTACACTCCCAGATCCCCCAGACCCAGGATACGCTCACCGTCTGTCACCACAACAGCCTACACACACACACACACACACACACACACACACACAGAGGAATGATCCCTAACTCTACTAACAAATAGTCTATTAAGAAATCAAATTAACAAGATAGATCAGCCAAAAATAATGTGTATACATGAGTGTAAATAAAAACCACTGGAATGTTGAAATCCAATACCTTGACAGCGGTTTCTGGCCAGTTATCCAATATGGAACGAACATGTCCTTTATCCTTAATGGAGATAAACAGACCTCTGGGGAGAAAAACAAGACAAAAACTTCAATCTCTCGAACACACAAACTGCATTTCTGAGATAATTTCCCCCATTCCAGAACAAAAACACTCTAAATAAAACAAAAAGCTCTGGTAACATTTGTTCTTCCACTATTTTGAATGTGCATCTACGTTTAGCTACACGTCATCATACATAGTTTCACTGAAACCTAAAAACACAGTAACAGAGCTTTTACGGTCTATATGATTGGACGCAATGTTAACTAGCAGTTCAGTGAGTCAAATGTTAAATTGTTAAACCCTGATTGACTCAGAGTTGAAGGATTCAAATAGAACTACTCATTCAACCCAATAACTTTCTAGTTTGAAACTTGTATTAAATGATTCATTTAAACAAATGGCTCATAAGATGTATGTGGTCAAGCTGTGCGTGTTTTTGCATGAAGCCAGTGAAGAACTAACTCATTTACTACCCTTTTCTCATGAGTCACCACATTCAATTCTGACAGTAAATGTTCTATTCATTCTTCGATTCATTTTGACGTGATGCTGTAAATTCTGTGCAAATTCGCTCAGTCATAACAACATATTTATTTTCCAGCAGGAGTTCTTCTTTATATCAGTGCACACTGAAACGGATCCTTTGTGGTCTTGAGTTTTCTTGCGGGAACAAACACATCAATTTTAAAAGTAATACTGACAGACTTGGAAAAGAGGTGCTACAACAAAGTCAAATATGTGAAAAATAATGTGTTTTTCAACAGTCAAGCATGAAAACCTACTCTAGTAGAGCCAAAAATAAAATCAAGGATTTATAAAAGGGCATTCTTTAAATTGCAACATATTTACATTTATGTATTTGCCGACGCTTTTATCCAAAGTGACATACAATGCATTTAAGATATTGACATTCTTGCTTTCCCAGGGAATCGTAACCACGACCTTGGCGTTGCAAGCGCCACCCTCTACTATTAGAGCTACGGGAAAGCTGTGTTTTGCGCATCCACAAATAACGTCATGTTTGGCATACAATCAAAGTTGGGATTCACACATAAATGGGCTCAATGCGTCAATGAAGCGCAGCTTACTTGGGTCGCCTGAAGATGTGTCCGTACTGCGTGCAAGCGAGGCCAACGGTTGGCGTGTAGACGATGGGCATGAGAGCTTCGATGTCTTCCATGAGCACGCGGTAGAAGAGACGCTCGTTCCTCTCCTGAATCCCCATTAGGTAGATATACCTGCTCAAATAAACCCAAACACGAATCAGCATTCAAAACATATTAAACATTTTCAGGTGAAATAGATCATTCAGTGTGGAAATAATCAGGCTTTTTGTCAAGCTAATGTTGGCTAAGATTATTTGTAGTCCCACAAATGAAGTATAGTGCTGTGAATGAATACTTCTGCAGCGGGTCGGACATCTTCTTCAGGTTTTTCTGGAAACGCATGGCCTGGGTGTCCTGGGTCTCGATCTTTGGTGGTAACAGACCATGAATGCCCAAAATCTGCCTCTCCTTCAGAGTGAAAGCCATGCCCTGGACGCACATAAATTGCACAGTGAATGTTTACACAAGATCTTTGCTTTTTCCACTACAGCAAAACTGTGAATAATAGCAAGAGCATCGCCAATGAGTTCTGAGTTTACAAAGTCAAACAAAATTTTTGCTCAGCTGAATTTTGGCCTATTCAAAATTAAATTGGATAAAGATTTTGAAGAAGAAAAGAAAAAGCCACACAATGATTGCATTACAGATATTATATTGTTTTTGCAATGGGTGCATGATTTTTTTCCTTCTCCGTTTATGACGGTAGTCACAGAAAAACAAAATAAAAAAAGAAATCTCAAAACATTCAAAAAATTATTATTATAAATAATCATTAAAATTTGGAATGAGTCAGATTTTCAATAGTCATTCAAAATAAAATAAGTTACGAGTCAATAACAATAAATATAGTACAAAATAAAGTACACATAAAATACTTACAAACCCAATCAAAACAATATACACATATGGTTTGACATTATATTAATTTCTGGAATGTGTAAGATTTGAATCAGATCCCTTTTTTTTGTTGCAACACCAATGTTTCTTTAGGATTAGAGGTTTGTTCAAATCCCCAAACATGATTATGAGCAACACAAGAGATGCTTGCCTTAAACAACACAAACTACAGGCAAATCCATACACACAAAGACAACCGCAGACAGTCTAATCTAATGCATTGTCTACCGCATATGGGGGGGAAAACAATACAATAGGTCAGGGCTGTCCAAACACTTTTCTTTTTAAAAGGGGGACAGATTTGATGTTTAGACGGATGGATGACACATCTGACAGAAGCTTGGGATGCACATGTAAATTTAATAAACAAACAGTAACATTTAAACATTTTAAAGAGTAAAATGTAAACGTTCTAATGGATATATATTAAGCAATAGACTTTCAAAGAATCATACATTTACAATTAACAAGTAGCAAAACTGTTTCTATAGTATCTAGAATTTAATTATGGTATTTAGTCTATAAACATTTGATATTTATATACAAAAAATATTGTTAATAAAATTTAATAAACACTAATACTTAATTTATTTTAAAGTAAAATTAAAATTTAACAGAGATAGATTCATTTATTTACTTATACTTTACTTATTTTGTTTATATACTTATTTAAATTAACCAACAGTCTTCCGTGATGCTCTAAAATGGTGTTTGTGTTTTAATTAAGTTGAACCATTTTTAAAGAAAATGCTTTAATAAAAGTTTAAAATACAAATCCTTACTTATTGGAAAGACAGACAAATGATTAATCAGCTAAATAAATAAAAAAAACGTTTAGATAAATCAGAAAAAATTATTGCAGGATTAGACGACCAATCGAAAAAAATCATCGTTAGCTGCAGCCCTACTTTGGACGCCCGTGCAACGAGTAACAGAGACCCTGAAACCCTGCGTTATGCTGGAGCAGCCGTGACTCTTTGACCCGAGGTGCCACAAATGTAATGCATACATCCCATGTGTAAGGAGGAAACCCAACACAAGGAGGAGATCAAAGCAGAACAGCAACCAATGAGAGACAGCGAGGGGGGAAACACCCATCAATCACACACAGCCCATGGAGAAACTGCATTCACGTTACATTTCACATGCCTGGGATGAGCACATTATGCTTGTTTAAGCATGTTTGAGGGACGGGGAGAGTTTATAACAGGGCTGGTGGGTTGCAAGTCTGTTCTGAACAATGCAAATAACTATACATTTATGGATAGTTAGGATAAACTTAAATGGGAGGAAAAAAACAACATGTACTTTGTGATTGACGTCAGAGGACAGGCAAGTGGTATTTTGGTGCATGACTTCATCTTCAAAAACTACACAAGCGTGACCTATATATAAAAACATAGTTTGTGAGGTGAAATTACTGGCTGCCATGAACATGAAGCCATCAAATATTGTAGATGACTTTTGTACAATAAACAATTCTGGGTCATCGCTTGATGTCCGAAGTAAATCCAATGGTCAACAGCAGGGAAATTAAGCACACACCCATGTTTTCAGGATTCGTGGCACTTTTGCTGAGTCAGTCCACTAATGTTTTCCAGATAAAAACACTCAGACTCAACACACACAGGGATGGGGTTAGAAAGAGTGTATAGATCTGCATTGGGGAGTGAAAAAAACAACTAAAACTAGCAAAAAGACAACTTGAGTTAGTGTTTATTGCAATCACTGCAACTGAGATCCTCGTTTTTGTGGCATTTTTATAATTTATTTAATTTGAGAGCAGCAAATATGATTCAAAGTAGATTCCTCTTCTATATTTAATATTGGAAAAAAAGAAAGATCAGTAATTGAAAGAAACAACTGAGAGCAAACTAGGACGGACAGATTGTGTTTTGTCTAACCTTGTTGGTATGTGGGTTGAGCATGAGCGGTTTCCCCTTCTCTTTAGTGTGAACCCACCGACACACACTCACACACGGCCTCACACTCCTGCTTAATCTGGACAGCATGGCGGCACTGATAACGACACACACCTGCAAAAGAAATACACATACAAATACACACTTAATACAACCAGATACCTTCAAATAACACACTAAAATCCTCACGGAGAACATCACGAGTTACTGTTATACTGATAAACTTTCATGCCAGAGTCCATGTAAGGATTATTAGAGCAAACACACACACACACTGAAGAACCTGGAGAAGAATTAGTGTCAAACAAAATCATTTTAAAAGAAAAAAAATACCAAAGAGACATCATAAATAAATGAATAAAAGGTTTATCTGCATGTCATGTGGCCATTAATTTACATCAAAGCGCCGTGAACATGCAAACGTGTTGTTAAATGATTAAAATAACTTAACACTTAAGATCATCTGAACCCTCAGCATCCCGAAATCTCCATAAGAAGCAAAATAAAAGCATTAAACAAACACCCATCCACTTTATTATGCACCATTTTTATGAATGAAAACCAGACGCATTTTTTCCCAAAAAGTAGAAAGAACAAAATGATACGAGTGTGAGGAAAAAAATTACAAAATGTTCACTTTTGGGCAAGTCTAAAGTCATTCTACTATTGATCCTTTTATAACGAGAAAAGATCACGCAAGTAATGCGAACAAAAACAGAGATGAATTGAAACGATTAAGCGCCAAGTAAAAACATTGCCCATTTTAATAGTTTGCAGACATGATATCAAATCACGTACTCGGCTCATGACTGCTGGTTTCTATACGTCTGCATGTGAACGCTTGAACAGATTCATCACGTCAGCACTGAAGTTGCTGCTTCGCTTTACGCAGAGGAAGTGAAACCCGTACAAACTCAACCCGTGCTCAAGAGTTTACAAACCCCTTGCAGAACCTGTGAAAACGTGAAAGACTTTCACAAAATAAGAAGGTTCATGCAAAACGAAGGTTTTCTTTAGTACCGTCTAGATAAGAAATAAGCTGAAAACTTTTGATTAGGATGAAGATGTCCAAATTTTATCTTACTCAGTTCAAATATATACTTATTACTTATATATTGCGTATTTGAACCCTTTCCTGCAGCAACTGAATGATTGTGACGGGACGATGACCATTCGAATCTGAAGATCAAGGTAAATTGTACTTGGTTTGGTTTCTGGGAAACATGCAAGTATCTTCTGTGGCTTCTAAAGGCCAGTGATAAATTATTTTAAAAAAGTATATATTTGAACTACCGGTAAGTAAGATAAAATTTGGACGACATCATCCAATTCAAAAGTTTTCACCCCCAGTTTTCATCATAATTCACTGATTCTCCCCATTTGTTTTTTTTTACTTTTTAAATAATTATTTAATTATTTAAAATAATAATTTATAAAATCTTTTGTTTTGAAATGAGTTTTCAAACCTTTGGTCGAATTTGTGGTTCGAATCTTTCGTAAAATTAGTTTTACAATCTCTTTATGAACTATCTGAAGCATTAAAGTGATAGTTGTTTAACTCTTGAATGGAGGTACAGAAATCTCCCAGATTTCATCAAAAAAATCTTCATTTGTGTTTCAAAGGTGAAACGAAAGTCTTAGTCGTCTAGGAAAATATTAGTCGTTTACATTTTTGCACAAATAATGTTTTGTTGCAAAATAAGTTTAGGCTACATCCCACAATTAACATATACTTTGAAAAGTGTATATCTAAAGGAAAAAAAAGTCATTTAATTTTCCCTCGGGTTTTGCTCTGAGGCGCTTGAGACAGGATCAGACAAATGGTGAGGGAAGATTTTGAAAGTTTACTTTACACAAAACTTTTCCATTTTCTATGTCACGTCAAACTAGCAACAATTGCTCTTGTTATTCTACCAATTCTGAGGGACAATACAATTGTTTAATAATGAATGAAAATGACTTTACACTTGAACGGATGCTATATCATAATCATAGAAAATACTGTTATGAATTTATTGGTTTTAACTTATTGGTCCACTTATTTGAATAAATACGTCTATAACTGTAAGTGAACACTAAAGTTTAATACAATGATCACAAGCATGTCGCATGCATGTGACATTATTTTAGCGCCATTCAGAGTGGAATTTGATTGGCCACGGATTGTGTTCTTTCAGAAGTATCGCAGACATTCTGCGGGGGCGGGGCTAGAATGTCCGTTTAAATCGTTATAAACCGTTACCGTCTAGAATAGATGTGGATGCACTCCTAGCAGTGGATGAAATAACCAGAGGTTTGATCATTAACTACCATCGGGATGATTTTATTCATCGACTTTTTCATATCACATATTTTAACCATTATAGATTAGTAGGCATCGTTCAAAAGCAGGCGAACTCAAAATTCATCCTAAAACCGTTTGGGGTTTAAACAGCGTTACCATGGAAACGTTATTCTCTTTCGATGTTTTTTTTCACGCTCCTCCCCTCGTGGGCGGAGTCAGGTGTCAGATTACAACATTTATTTCAACTTTTCAAAAACAAAATCTTTTCTAATCTCGACAAACAAGACTAAACTTAGTCTACATGCAAATAGATCTTGAATAACAACAATTTAAGTTAAGAAAGTGCATTTTAACATGTATACTCGAATAAAAAAAGGGGTAAAACAGAACCATTAGTTAATGCAGCAAATGCAACGAGCAACAGGTTTAGAACCCAGATATTGTAAGCCGAAGTAAAGTAAACAGTAAACCCAACGTATTTGACTATCTTGTTAATACAATGTAGATTGTGATGCGCGTGAATGTAATGAATGACAGCTGCTGTTCAGCTAAGCTAAACCAAAACGGTCAAAACACTCAATGGATTTCCTCCAGAGGAACACACTAATGACATCTCAAACCTTACCTTTTCCTTTTAACGTCTCAGGTCGCAATTATAAGCAAATAAACATTATATTTCAGATAAACATGCGAGTATTTTATCTGTGCGTCACGCCGTGCAGAGAGAGAGACAGTCGCGAGCCTGACAAGCGACACTCCGACAGCCAATCAGAGAGGAGGAAGGCCGTGGCGCTTGAATTTACCGTAAAACTCAAAAATAAAGTGCAGTAAAAGCCAAATAGATATTTTTTCTTCTCTTTTTTTATGAATGCTGAAAAAAACGACACAACAAAACCTCCAAGGATGTATCTATTAAAAAATAATTACAAAAGCGAAAGGTTCTTACACAGTCAGGACGAGCCAACACTTCGTCATCCAATCAGAAAGGAGGAATGCCATGGTGCTTGAATTTACCGTAAGTCTTGTGTATAAAGCGCAGAAACAACCGTAATGAATGATCTTACACAAACCTCACTTCTCTTCAGTTTTCAGACTCGAGTTGCAAGTTAAAGATAGACTAAATCTGTGGAGTTTCGCCTCTAGTTTTAATGTAAAACATTCATAATAATAACAATAACATTAAATAATTGTGTTGATTTTTTATTCATATATTAATAATAACATAAAATGTATTGTATTTTATACTTTATGTACTTTATATGATTGAGTTCGGGGAACACGTTTTCAACTGATATTACTGCTCCGAGAAGGACATTTTGAGACAAATGAATGTGTGCCTATGTTTATATTCATAAATAAATGCTTTTACACATGCATTTATACACACTCTATGACCACAGGAGACCGCAGTTGGGTTTCCTGCACAACTAAAACAACCATTGACCCTTTGGATGTTTGCGATAGACCTACTTGTAGCTCAATCAGTAGATCGTGGCGCTTGCAACATCGAGGTCATGGGTTCGATTCCCAGGGAAAGTAAGAACTGATTAGAATGTCAATGTGTTTCTTGAATATAATGCAAGTCACTTTAGATAAGCAAGTAGTCTATATAGGTCACAGAGTTTCAAAATGACTGACGTGACCTTTAACCTTGACGATCCCCGCCTTTGACCCCCCACATCGATGCCACCTTTGCCCTTTGTATAATCTTTATCGTTTATATCTGTCAATGGCAGAAATGATCTGATTAAACAAATCTTTTTTTTTTATTTATCAGCGTATGTTTGAAGAACAAGCACATGCAAAAATTGTGTGTGTGCGTGTATATATATTAAAAGGTAATCTCATATATTGTGAGAGGCTCAGTAATTCCTTAAAGATACAACTTTAATCAGAAAATCCCAGAGCGTTTTCAGAGAGATACTCTCATTAATTATTCAGATCAGATTCCCCTCTGAGGCCCACGTCCTCATGATATGTTTTATTAAACACCGACTTTCCAGAGAGACTGTTTTGTTCATACTAAATTTATTTCAAAGCATAAGCTTAACATTTTTAATTAGATCTCATGCCCTTAGTTTAAACTCACCCCTATCATGCAAACCATTAATAATAATGAATTAATAATGAATAATAAGCCTATAATAATTTAGGCTCCACCCATATGTGACATCATTTACCAGAAGTGACATCATTCAGGTATCTTTAACAGAAGACAGTGAGTATCCTACTTCTTATTCATGTTTTTGTGACATATTAGAGTAGGAAGATGCTGGTTTTATGACTTTATTACACAGTTTTGTGTAAAATCCTTTTAAACCAATTCCATTTAGCCGTGTTACAGGGTTGAGAATGTAAATGTGTTTAAATCTGATAAAAGGATGTTAAAATAAACTTTGTTGGAGGTTTGATACGTGCCAGGGGTGATTGGAAAATGAAATATACGTAAAATCCCAGGAACGACCCATATTCCAACATGAACAAGTAGGACAAAAATATATGAATCAGAGTATAATGACATTTCTAATGACTTGAATTACAATTTACAGTTGATGACCTATTAAGTATTATATCATGTAATATTTTTAAATACAAATAACAAAAACATGTTCTAAGACAGTTTTGGTAATGTTCATATTAAGTTATGAATACGTTTGTTCTCAAAACATACGTTTTAGAAAAAAAACTAAGTACGTTTTTTTCTTGGGTATGTAATTGTTTTATCAGTTTTATAGTGCGTACGTTACACTTGAATGTTCTCTGAAAATCTGAAAGTTGTAAAATGTAAAAGACATTAAATTGACTAAAGTGTTTTAGATAAGTGCTTCATGAACGAGGCAAGCATTTTGATAATGATATTTAAGACCACATACCGTTGAATGGACGTTGTATTAATGTTACTGGAAGGTTTGTTCATATCTGAGAACCTTGTACTGAAATTGATTTAGCTCTGCATTATTAGTTATACTTTTAGAGTTTGCACCATTAATCATGTGGCTTCTCCTCCTGATTGTCGAATGACTGTTTGAGTAAATATACATCGACACTTGCTCTGCCCAAGGCTGACCTGTTTTGAGAGCCAAAAGAGAGCCGAGCTCTCACTTCCAAAATGATTTGCTTTTATTTCTGTCTTATATTATCTTCCATTATGTTATGAAACATCATAAGGATTAAAAATGATTGGGAGAGGGAAATTAGATTTGAGAGAAAATTGCAGGGAGAGGCGCCAGAGACGCCGCCTGAGATGGCTTAAACTACAATGACTGGGTCAGGACGTCTGCTCTCAACTGATAATTAACACTCATAGATATAACAAATCAGTCTTCACTTCTTTGATGGCCCGGTTTTTCAGACAGGGCCTTGACTGAAAGGATCATTTTCAGAATGATTTTATCCAGTTGTTGAATGCTAAAAACACTGACGGCAAATCAAAATCAAACCTGCTATAATGACCTCAAGCATTTAAAGCGACAGACAATTACATACTTAGAATAAACAACGATATCGACCGCTGGTGTGGATGCTATAAATATATATATATACAGTGGAGTTCACTTATCTCGACTCACGGTTAACTCACCAATCCTATTATGTCGACATTTTTGAAGTGGAGCCGCCAAACTCCCTATTTGTCTTAGTATTTTTGATTCTTTAATGTCGCCGAACACTAGTATCTCGAGCAAAAAAGAGGGAAAAATTCGCCACTTTACATGGTTATACCGTGAGTCATGATGGTACCGAGTTCACTGCGCATGCGCTGAGTTTGCGTTGCACGTGGATCGCGGTCCTGGTCGCTCTGTCAGTGACACATCCCAAAGCCTCATCCGCTTCTGTGTGCACATAAAGCCCGCTTTCTCTGATTTGATTGGTTTTCTCAAATATTTTGACATTGACGAGCGGTTACCGACCAATGAGTATGAGACTTAGATGAACACACACACACACACTTGTTTTTGTTCTGAAGTGCGCTCTGCTCAGCGCCGCTGCGGATTGAAGAACCCGGTTATTAAAAGACGGGACGAAGCCGAATTTGTTGAGAAAGCACATTAGACAGGCAGAACGCAAGAAAGTATGCAATCTAGTACAGCGTGATGACCTCACGAATATGTTATGACTGTTTATGCTGTGAGCGAAATTGTGTTTGCAATGTTGGAGAATATAATTAACGGTTTGTATGGAGAATGGAAGGTGTTTTTTATTGTATACTGGTAAATCTCTGCTGTTAGTTGTTGCACATATGCCTTTTGTTGTCAGCAAACATATACAGTGTGTGTACATTTTTATAGCATGCCGATCACTTCATCAAATAAATCGCCATATTGGCTGTTGGTTATCTCAATGCTTTTTTGCAACCCCCGAGGCCGTCGACATAACCGTAATCCACTGTAAATATATATATAGTTATGGTTCTTGGTTTGAACCAGCCTTAAGCCAGGATTAGGCCTCAGTTCAATTAGTTCAAATTAAGCAGCTTTTATAAATGTGCCTTAGAAACAAACATTATTGGTGCATCCTGAGAAAAAACAATGGCACTGACATATTTTAAGATATAGCAGAGCAAGATGATTTTAGTTAAAACATGCATTTTAGTGGGACTAAACTTAAGCCTCTTCTGTGAAACCGGGTGAAAATATTTTATATAAGAACGAGAAAAAAAAAGAAAAGAAGTCACATCTTACGAGAGTGTCCTTTATTTCATATATGTGTACATAAATATTGCATATCACATAAACATTACTTTATTATCAAAATATACACAAATACCAAGGAAATTACATTTGTTAATAAATAGGTACAAACAATAAGTTACAATAGGGTTTGTTATATTATTCTAGACGCACTATACACTTGTACACTATGTACTTATGCACTATGTACTCAACTGTGTAGTGTATGAACTTTATTTGGTTATTTTATCATTCAACATAGGAGTCAGATGCCCCTCTCCCTCCTATGCGCACCGTAATTAAAGCTGAGAGAGATTAAGTGCATTATCTGGGTATTTAAAGTGCAATTTTGTCTTTTTTTTTATTTGCACTGTTTATATAAAAAGGCATAGTGCATAAGTACGCGAATTGGGACGCACCTTATGTGCAATATTTCTGTAGTGCTCCATTCCCCTGACATCAGTGTGACTTCTACCTGAAACAAAAACATGCATCAAAATAAATAGGTTTGTGTGTTTTAATGGCATTCAACTACACTTACAGCCATTCCCAAAGACTAGAGAATAACAGAGAAATCATAACATTGTGGATAGAAACAAATAGATAAAGACTTGGACTTACTTTATCTTCACACCATAATGTTCTTCTTCTCTAGTTGCTCTCTCTCATTAGTGGAGCTCAGGAAAGCTGCCTGAAAGCGATGATGTGTTCTATAGCTTGGGATGTAAAAACAAACAGCAATAAATACATTTTGTACACATTTCTCCAGAATACTCAAATCTACTCACTTCTTAGCTTTTATTAAATACTAATGGAATTGCTTTGCATTGTATTTGATTATATTTGAATGTAGAAATGTGTGTATGTTGTTATTTCTTCTTATATGGTGAATTTGCATTTTGAAAAATCCTCGAATCTGACTGGTCAAACGTGGAATCGCTCATAAACGTAGACTGCACACACTCACGGCCCAAACTGTCTTATATGGTGACTTATTAGAAACATACGGTTGCACTAACCTTAAATTTGTGTCTCATTTTTGTCGTAGGACAAAACGACCAAGTATCGTCAACCTATGCTTACCACAGACTTTATTTTACTCATGAATTGAAAAACCCAAAGGAACCAGGAGCAAATTAGTCCTCCAGGTTTTGATGTCATCATTACACCACTATTTATTAAAGGTTCACGCGAAATTAATGTTCTGTCATTAATGCTATTGAAATTATCGTAAATACTAGTTTCCTAGTTAAAAAATTGGGACATGATACTTGATACCTGCTTGACACGTGAGAACAAACCTCATTGGTTCTTGTTGAAGCTCAAACGTGATGCGTAACATGAGAATGAACATAATTAGTTCTCGCACGTCAAGTGAACATGCTTGAGGTTCTGTTCATCACAACTGATGTCAAGTCAAAGTCAAAGTCAAAGTCAGCTTTATTGTCAATTCTGCAATATATACAGCACATATATTCAGAGAGTTGAAATTCTGTAACTCTCAGACCCAAGGTGCAACCAGGTTACATTAACAGTAACAACAACAACAAAAATATATATGCATCAACAACACCAAAAAAACAAAAAAAAAACAAATATATATATATATATATATAAATAAATTATAATAATAGATAAAATAGATTAAGGAAATAAAGAGATAAAGTCGCGAATGTAAAGATATGTGTGAATAATAGCCTAAATTTAATCTGTTTAATCATATTAAGCGTTTGAGCCTCTTCAGTAAATTAAAAACTCTCAGCTACTATTAAATCTGTTGATCATATAAAGCGATCGAGCGACACAAACACTCAATTCATATGGATTTGTTTTATGATCTCTTTATGAACTTTCTGAAGTGTCAAACTATCAATGGAGGGACAGAAATCTCTCAGATTTCATCAAAAAAATCTTCATTTGTGTTTTGAAGGTGAACAAAAGTCCTTTGGGTTTCGAACAACATGAGGGTGAGTAATTAATGACAGTATTTTCATGTTTTGGTGAACTAAGCTTTTAATCAGCACTTTAATCAGTCTTGTTATAAATAATATATCTGGCAGCATCTAGCGTGTAATGGTATCATTGTAATATTGTCATATTAAGCATAAATAGTGCTCACATGGCCTATGGATTTCTTCACAAAACTAACAATTTCATTTTTTAAAGTGGATTAATTGGACTGGACAGTGGAGGAAAAAAGCATGTGAACTCCTTCAATGTGAACTCGATGAACTTATCCCAAGATACACCTTACAAAGTTGCTTTATGATGTTGAAAAGTTGGTTTCAGATCTAGACGAAAGTAGAAGCTCAAATTGGCTATAAGAGAGATTTGTTTCCCACGTTTTAGTCGCACTATAATTTCCATACGTCCATACTGATGGCTTAATATGATTGACAGTAATAATGATATGGAGTGAGCAGGTGTGTCCAAACGGATGGTGTATAAACTAATGCTGTCACAATACGTGCCCATTATAACCCAGGCGTGTTTCGTGAGTGAAAGATGAATGAGTGTGTGGGTGTACGGAATATATTTAGCGGGCATGCAATGAATGTAAAGCATTTTATATGGTACTGTATCTCAAACAGTAGAGTGTGGCGCTTGCAACGCCAAGGTCATGGGTTCGATTCCCAGGGAAAGCAAGAACTGATTAGAATGTCAATGTTTCTTGAATGCAATGCAAGTCGCTTTGGATGTAAACTTACTGCACGCAGACCATAAGCAGGATGGCAAGGCAGCTGATGATTGACAGGACGACAGCCATGATGACGAGCGCGCCGTGGGTCGTTTCAGTGCCGCTCTCGTCCCGAGCCGTCTCGAGGAGCTGGATCCCACAGCGTTCTCCGTCATAACCTCGCTTACATCTGAAACCATTCAATACTGAATCCAACAGTTGCCTGATATTCATTCATTCTAAACGATGAACATTCTAAATGAACATTCTAAGTGTTGGTGTGTGAGAGGTGTCACTCACACACACACGGGCTCTCTCAGGCCGTGCAGGTACGTGCAGTGGCCGTGGATGCAGTAGTCCACGTGAGAGGTCAGGCAGGGGTCAGCAGTGGTGCTCTGGCTCCTGTGACCAGTTGTGTGATTCGGCTGACCAGGAGTGATGTGTTTATTCTTTCTTCTTCCTTTGTTCTTCTTGCGCCCAGACCGCTTTTGATTTTGCTCGTCTCTACTGACTTGGGTTACTAAAAGATATGAGACACATGACAGACTTTGATTTATGTATTCTTTTTTTTTTTTGAATTTCGGCCTTTGTCTACAAATTTCTCCACACTTGCTACGCAGAATAATTCTATTACAACATTTTATTTTATTGCATGCAATTTATTTAAATTTGTATTATAGTAATGCTTTATTAATTTGCGTTGGAATTACATTCATTGCTGAAATGGATAAAGGTATTAACATGGTGAGATATATTTCCCTATTTTTTATTTTAATTTTAGTGGTAAAATATGAGCTGATCAAGCATTTAGTGAGATTAACACAATAACTGTTATTAAAACAAACTGTGTTAAACTATTATATAAGTTAACTTTGTGATTCAAAGATGATGCATTTAATGTCCTTATCAAAATCCCAAAAGATAGTAATTATAATTAGCTTAATTAAAGAATGTTTGACGTCTGTGGGAGATTTTCACAAGTTATACTTTCACCTTCGTTTTGTTTATACTTTCATCTCCTATTTTAATATAAATTATTTTCTTGCTTATTCTTTTATTTACCGATGAATAAAAAATACTAACACTTGAATCCCAGGGTTAATTATTTGACCAAAAAAAAATCCATTACATAGTGTACCTTTAAACAAAGATGGATCTGTGAACATTCCTGAAGGATCCTGATCATCATCGGATTCCAAATCCTCTCCCAAGGCGCTCTGAAGCCCCTCCCCTGATGATGACATCATGGTCACATGATCCAGTGCAGATGTGTGAGCAGCTGCTGTTCCTATAGTGAAAACTGCACTGCAAGCTGCACACACACACACACACAATAAATCACAACCTTTTACATCATAGTAGAAGTGTAATAACTTATATTGTGAGGAATGCTGTTTCGGCCCAGTTTGCAAATAATAACAGGATCAAAAGCCTCATTATATCACAATGACACATTAACCTCAAATTAGGGAATGTACAGAGAGGTTAATCTTCTAATGTTGCGGTTAATGTTGAGTCATCCTGTAAACACCCCATGTATATTGTACTGAGCAAACGAGATGTGTATTTGTGTTTTGAGAGAGTGAAAGACATGAGCGAGTGGAAAAGTCGAGGTGATGTGAGGTAACATTGCACCTGCTGCAACTACAATGCAAAAGAACAGTCCTTTATGTCTCTTTTTTTGTGGTTCGCTTTATAAAATACATAGTTCAGGACCAGATCTGATATATACAGTAAAAAAAAGAAGAAGCTATTTGATGTCAACATTGAAAGGTTGTTAGCAAGCACTACTTAAATCTTCATTTCATGTCCGATTATTCCAGAGAAATGAATTAAGACGACACAAAACTGTGTTCACAGAAACAAGATATTCAGCCAGAAAAGATGTAGGCTGAAACTTTCTCCATTAGGATTTGATTGGGATGGGTGTTACAGTGCAGAATGGAGTCAAACCTGACGTGAACATGCATGACTACTGCGATCCTGAAACACAGCCCGGATCTGTTGGCTGAAACAGAAGTAGCCATGGTAATGTTGTTGCATAGGTGGGGTAGTTTTGATGAAAAGATTACAAAGACAGGCAGGTTTTTATCTGGAATAATGCGCAAATATGAGGATCCTCTTAGCTTAGTAATGCTGCCATTGTCTGAAAATTGCAGGAACAAATTCCAACAACTTTGGGTGTGTGGCAATAAATGACAATAAATGAATGCAAGGTTATGCAATGTTTTTGCATGGTATTTTATTCTGCACATATTCTGTTGTCCGTTGCATGAACTATTAGCATATAACTTTAACATGCAACCACATTTTATTTAAAGTTATACTAGGCAATTTCAGAGAGGCTAGCTGTGAAAGCGAATCCCAAATTATATTTTTGCACCGTTGAAGGGCATTTCGGGAAGGCGACACCATTTATAGAGGTGTTTCAAACTAAAGTGAACAACGAAATCCCTTCCATGAGTCTGTCAGCGAAAAGAATATGTGATCAAGGAAGTACAAGGAAGTAATTTAAGTCCTTGTGCATGATTTATTAATTTAAATTTAACTTGTTTTTCATGCATTTCATATTACGTTTTAAAAAGTTTGATAGGTAAGGAACGCGTTTAATGCTTTATGTGTCAGGAACGCACACACATACACATATAAAGCACACTTTAAAAACCTTCAAATAAAGTGTAGCCAAAACTTAATTAAGAATGTACATTTATTTGGATCATATTAACTGCAATAATGGGATGTTCATGTTATTTTTGTCGCGGCAACATTCCATGAAGAAATGACGTGGACTTTCATTCCTCCTTTATCTGGTGGATTTCAAACAGCTTCATTCGTGAAAGAAAGTGATAGTGAGTTTTTCCTCTGCATTCAACCCATTCGAGTTATTGCACACATCAGAAGCAGTGAGTAGCAGTGTTGTGGGTAATGCATTGCAAGTAACTCGAGTTATGCAATTGGATTACTTTTTCAAGTAACTAGTAAAGTAACGCATTAGTTTTGAAGTAACAACAAAATAGCCGAGTTACAATTTCAAAAAAGTAATGCAAGTTACTTTGTTTTCCAAGTATTGACTGATGCTTCTCCTGTCCTCATGTTGAGAGAAATCAGGAGTCGTTGTGTGTGTGTGTGTATGTGAACACGATGATTGTTGTAGTTTTAGACTAAATATGAGTGTGTGCTAATCTCATTTGAACAAAAACAGATTAATATTTCTCTAAATGAATAAACTCATTGAAATGCAAAATCAGAATATTACACTTCCTTCAGCCTTGTTATTTAAATATTGGTGAGAAAGTGCTTTACATTTTGCACCTCAGTAATTTCCTGCGATGTTGAGAATCGAACCCACAACCTTCGGGTTATCTCCCCTTCAAGGATTGGGTTTAGGGATGCAACCTTCTAATTGGAATTTGTCCTTAAGAATTTTGCCCACCCTCCCGTGCTGTTCAAAGCCCTGCCTTCACCAACACACACACACACACACACACACACACACACACACACACACACACACACACACACACACACACACACACACACACACACACACACACACACACACACACACAGCAGAGTCTGCAAAGCATCACGTCTCATTTCTGCATTTGTCAGACGCTTTTATCCAAAGCGACTTGCATTGCCTTCACATTGACATTCTAATCTAATCTAATTGACATTCTAAGTTCTTGCTTTCCCTGGGAATCAAACCCATGACCTTGGTGTTGCGAGCGCCACTCTCTACTGTTTGAGCTACAGAAAAGAACATAACGTTACAACAATATTGAAGTAAATGATTTACAGCGCTCTTAATTGCACCACCTGACTGCTGTAGGTTGGCACTGATAGTGGACATGGATGAGGATGTGAACGGCTCGTAATTACGGTTCCAACACAAGCTTGTTGTTTCGGTTCAGGAGGAACTGTAAAGACGTCTGTTTGTTTACAGCGCTCAGTGACTGTCTGTCCACAACTCTGCATATCCTCATGGGCCGAGAACATGCGAGTAGCCATGTAGCTACGATTGGACGAACTGTAGTTCAGTAACTGAACGATTGGACGAACATATTTTGGTTTTCCTGAGACTTCCACCCTAACCCTTCCACATAAGTACATTTACATTTCTGCATTTGGCAGACACTTTTATCCAAAGCGACTTACATTGCATTCAAGAAACACATTGAATCAGTTCTTGCTTTCCTTGGGTTGAACCCGTGACCTTGGTGTTGCAAACACCAATGCTCTACTGTTTGAGCAACAGGAAAGCTCATATATACATCTTGAAATATTTGTATTAATGATTGCTACCAGGATGTGCAGAGAGTTTCAACCAGTTTTAGAGTTCCAACAAATCACCTACTGTTTTACAACTCAAACTTTGTCAAGCAATCTTTTGCTCGAACATCTTTTTAATAAATACTTTGATATTTGGTAATTCAAGTACATTCAGGCATTTGAAAGTGGTGTGTGTGCCCTTCAATCACTGGCAGGATCTGCCGACTGCTGCAGTCAAACAAGTCTCACGGAGAATGTGAGTAAATGCATTTGATCTGAACACTCCTACAGACTGGAATCCTACGTTTAATTGTCAAAGAAATTCCTCACCTAGAAACACACACACACACCCCTATTATTGTGTGCCGGGATGACCTTTCAAACATTTTTTTTTGGAAAGCTAAATATATACATTAAACACAGCTGTGTGACGCCCTAATGCTCCGTCCTTTGCAATGAACAATAAGCGCTTTGTAACGCTGATCACGACAACAGACAGTCGAGATTTAAAGTGTGTGGCGTTTTTGGCGTCACCTAAATGGGAAAAGCCGGAGCTCACAGCTATTCAGAGGCATGTTACTACAAGCTGAATCAATTCCCACAGCCCAGCCTGTCAGAAGACATACGAAACATCTCTAAACTTCACTCAGATAGAGAGTTCAAGCTAGTTTTGGAGTTATTAAATAATTAGATGCAAAAATTGTATATGGAGCATGCATGTTTCACACACTTTCTCATGATTTATCCAGTTGTTGCTTTCTTATTAATGAACAAAGATTGATTTTTTTTTTGCATTTTCATAGAATTTGCCATTAAAAAAATAATGTCTAAGCAATCTAAATATCAGAAAGCAAAATGAAACCATATATTTCTCACACACACACAACATTTATGATTGAATTCATTTTTAAGGGCTGGAGTTTTTCAGGACTGGAAAGCACAATTTTAAGATTTTTTTAACGTTTTCCCATTACCGAGTCAACCCTTCTAGGCCGACACGTCAAGAGCAGGATGGAGAAAACAAAACTCACCGACGCAGAGCAGCAGAGAGGAGAGGCGCTGGAGGTTCATGGCAGCTGACAGCTGAGTTCCGTGTTGAGTTTCTGTTTGTCATCTACTTATCGTCCAGGAGGAGCTTTTATAGGGAGGTTTCCCTTCACACACACACACACACACACACAGATAATGTGTGTGTTTGTGTTAGTGCGTGTTTGTAAGGTAAATGATTGAAGAGAGTCCGTCTGTAGAATTCATCCAATGCTCATTCATAAACAGGTCATTATTAACCAGTCACTTTCCATTTCACGTCACTGATTTAACGTTTATGACTCTGCTATTATGCTGTTGAGATTCAAATGGGAAATAAACCTCATTCTGAATAAGTGATTCATAAAATGATTCATGTTTATTTTTATTTTTATTCTCAGTTGACTTTACATTGGCGTTTCAGGTTTTGGGTCGCAGAGTCACTGGAGTTGAATTTGGCCTTGGAATATTTGGGATGGAATATGAGATGCATCACGTCTGGAATAAAAAGAATGAAAAGAATGAGACGTTTGGGGAAAATGCAATGAGCAGATAAAGAGAGAAGCCAAAATAGCGGCAGTACACATACTTGTTCAGTGGAAGTAGCACGACTTCATGGATCATTAATTATGAAACCTGTCCCAGCCGAAAAATTATGGCGGTACAGTAGCTGTAGGAACGAGCCGTTTCTCTCTAAACGTGTTTGTGCATCTTAAATTACGTTGAAGCCTCCCTGTCGTGCGACATGTCCCTCACATCTGCATGCCAATGAGTTTCTGGAGAGCCTAAAAGGAAGTGAAATACAGCTAATGACCCTGAACCGTTAACACACGCACAACACACTTCGCACTAAAGACCTCGTTAAATGCTAACCAGAATTTAAATTAGAGTAAAGAACATTTTGAAGCATAAAGTAGAAGTTTCCCTTCATTTAACTTTCAACTAAAAGCATATTATTTCAAAAACACAATGAAAAATGATGTGCTCATTAAATAGGTTAATTGAAAAATGTGTAAAGGGGAGTTCGTATTCTGATCATTTTGAAGATCTCTTATTCTGTACTGAAGATATAGGTGTTCAATGATAACGTCAAACATGTTTTTGGCTCAAAATACACTCACCTAAAAGATTATTAGGAACACCATACTAATAGTGTGTTTGTCCCTCTTTCACTTTCAGAACTGCCTTAATTCTACGTGGCATTGATTCAACAAGCTGCTGAAAGCATTCTTTAGAAATGTTGGCCATACTGATAGGAGCATCTTGCAGTTGATGGAGATTTGTGGGATGCACATCCAGGACACGAAGCTCCCATTCCACCACATCCCAAAGATGCTCTATTGGGTTGAGATCTTGTGACTGTGGGGCCATTTTAGTGCAGTGAACTCATTGCCATGTTCAAGAAACCAATCTGAAATGATTCGAGCTTTGTGGCATGGTGCATTATCCTGCTGGAAGCAGCATCAGAGGATGGGTACATGGTGGTCATGAAGGGAGGGACATGGTCAGAAACAATGCTCAGGTAGTCCATGGCATTTAAATTATGCCCAAATCTCATTAAGGGGCCTAAAGTGTGCCAAGAAAACATCCCCCACACCATTACACCACCACCACCAGCCTGCACAGTGGTAACAAAGTATGATGGATCCATGTTCTCATTCTGTTTGCGCCAAATTCTGACTCTACCATCTGAATGTCTCAACAGAAATCGAGACTCATCAGACCAGGCAACATTTTTCCAGTCTTCAACTGTCCAATTTTGGTGAGCTGGTGCAAATTGTGCCTCTTTTTCCTATTTGTAGTGGAGATGAGTGGCACCCGGTGGGGTCTTCTGCTGTTGTAGCCCATCCGCCTCAAGGTTGTGCGTGTTCCAGCTTCACAAATGCTTTGCTGCAAACCTCGGTTGTAACGAGTGGTTATTTCAGTCAAAGTTGCTCTTCTATCAGCTTGAATCAGTCGGCCCATGACCTCTGACCTCTAGCATCAACAAGGCATTTTCTCCCACAGGACTGCCGCGTACTGGATTCTTTTCCCTTTTCACACCATTCTTTGTAAACCCTAGAAATGGTAGTGCGTGAAAATCCCAGTAACTGAGCAGATTGTGAAATACTCAGACCGGCTCGTCTGGCACCAACAACCATGCCATGCTCAAAATTGCTTAAATCCCCTTTCTTTCCCATTCTGACATTCAGTTTGGAGTTCAGGAGATTGTCTTGATCAGGACCAACCCCTAAATGCATTGAAGCAACTGCCATGTGATTGGTTGATTAGATAATTGCATTAATGAGAAATTGAACAGGTGTTCCTTATAATCCTAGGGTGAGTGTATAAGTGTATGAGTGTGTAATCCTATAGGTGAGTGTATAAGACTCTGCTATGGGTAATGGGTGTAGAACAGAAATGAGGAACATACTATTCTGAGCTTCTTAATACTTGCCTGCAATGTAAACCAACTTGTTGGTCAACCCACTGTTCTGTGCATCCTCTAATATGACACAAACGTCTAGACTCTAGAGCATAGGTGTCAAACTAAAGTGTGTTTTGGATTTTGGCCCCCGGTGCAATTGAGTTTGACACCCCTGGTCTAGAGGATTGGAGCAAAGACTATTAATTAACCACAAAAAAATCATAAAGCTACTGTAAATGAATAAAAAGTGTTTGTATTATTCACTTATAGGGTACGGTTGAGGTAAGATGACCCACCACCCAATTTTTTCTCCTGACAATAGCTTTCCTGTAGCTCAACCAATAGAGCATTGGTGCTTGCAACGCTGAGGTCATGGGTTCGATTCCCAGGGAATGCAAGAACTGATTGGAACATCAATGTGTTTCTTGAGTAAAAGCGTCTGCCAAATGCATAAATGTAGCAAATTTGAAAAATGGCTTTTTAAATTGATCAACATTTGTGGGATGTAGTCAGTTGAAACAGATTTGAGGTTAATTGATGTTATTTGAAATTGTGTTAATTTAAAATAGTGATCTATGCCAAAACATTGTGTTGAAGTTTTTGGCACAGAAGGCCCCAAGTGCAACGTGTACGCACTGTTTGCCAGTGTTTCTGATGAATGATTACATTCAGCTGTTCTGTTAATTATCTCATTAGTTCTCTTCGATCATTGTTCGGTGTCGTCTTTGTTCTCTGTGATTCTTGGATTTTGAATTAAAGTCGATTCTGATTGTGTCTTCATGCACTTGTTTGTAGCAAGTGGCAAGTTGTTACTAGTCACTCGTGTTATTATTTTTAAATTGAAGAATTGTAATTATAATGTACATTTTAGACATCTTTGCATTCATTAAAACGTACAGGTTAGTTGAGTGAAATCACCATACATTTGCAGTAGTTATGACATCTTTGATTAAAATATGTGCAAATTAATTTAAGTAAATATTCATGTTCCTGTATGTAATTCAGAGAATAATTTTACCTTTCAGATGAATCTCTTTTGCTGGTTTTCTGCTTTGTTTGTCATATGGGTTATTCAAATATTATCACCTAAATTGTCAAAATAAAATGTGTACATTCTGAAAAAGTCCATCTTACGCCTCTTTTAATATTTTACATTTGGTGCAATAGCAAATGTTTCTATTTATTTCCAATATTAGCAGATGCATCATCATCATCATCATCATCATCATCATCAACA
Organism: Rhodeus uyekii; assembly: GCA_037043235.1. Taxonomy (NCBI): domain Eukaryota; kingdom Metazoa; phylum Chordata; class Actinopteri; order Cypriniformes; family Acheilognathidae; genus Rhodeus; species Rhodeus uyekii. The sequence continues at coordinate 225,404 of JAWRVZ010000170.1, forward strand.
TATCTAAACGTGTTACAATTTAAAAGTAAATCCACATTGTTCTATGTTTGTTTTGTTTGTTTGTGGTTTTTACTTTTTCACAGCACTTTTTTAAGGCAAGAAGTGTTAAAGGAATAATTTTACTTGGAAATAATGTTGTTTTATTGTCTATCTATACTAATGCTTGTGAAGTGTATTAATGAAGGTTTTACTAAGTGTTACAAACGTTTTAGGTCAAGACTTTCATCATCAAACTCTAGTCAATCATTTTCATAGAAATCGTTTCACAACTAAAGCCACCAGAATGGACATGTTTTTGCTGACAACAAAAAAGAGTTTTCCCATATTGCGACAACAGAAACTGTATCATTTTACTTTTGTCAGTATTTTTAGTCCTGGACAACAGAAACCATTGTTAAAGGGATATATGTTATAATAGGTATAATAAGCGGTTGGGATATCGATCACTTCCAAATGGTTTAAAATTTTAATTGAACTTGACAAATCATTTTTATCAAACTTTGAGATAATTTTAGATGCATTTTATATCTAGAATCTAAATAAACTTTAGAAACATGGCATCTAGTTGAAAACTATGGTTTCCATAGTAGTGTTATAGCACTCAAAACTTTCCTTTGAAGGTGTTGGATTCTGGATTTTATCTCCAGGCGAATCAAGACCAGGATTGTGAGGTCGAGAAATCATAAATGTGATTTGATGTTAAACGCACTGCCTAAAATGCAATGAACAACTTCTTTCCAATGGGATTTATTTTATTATGTGATGTCGGGTTCAGAATCAACACAGGATTGTCTCAAAAAGGCTCAAAATTAATATAAACGTCCACAAAATTCAAGATATAATTGCAAAAACTTGTATGAGATCTTGTTTTGTATCACACATGATATAATTAAGCAATATCACAAGAGCAAGAGTCTGGTTTTCATGAACATGAGTTCAATTGCAAACACGATTTTGATTTTATACAAACAATCGATAAACAAGAAGTTAATATTAAGTCAGATATAACTTTTAGACACAGGTTTTTTTTTGTTACAGATGCTTCAAACAAATCAGTTGAATAAATAATTCCTCACTCATTAACTGTTTTGATTTCAGTTACATATGTAAAAGTAGGCCTATCAATTTTTTAATGTTCAAAATGTTATTTTTAAAGCATTAATCTCAATATTATTTATGTAACTTCTGTCTCTGCAACACAAAGATGAACTTAATCGTTGGTGATCTGATCTATATAGAGTCTTATTATTAAAACTGCGTTTATGGATGAAATGAGGTATTTCTCAGACAGCAGATGTCGATGTTTCAGAAGATCTTGATTGCAACACTACACCACAGTAGTTTGGTAAAGGCAGCAGCCTACGGAATCGCCTGTGACAGCGCGCATGCGCAGTGTGACTTTTCCGCATTGGACTCCTTCACGCTTCCTCATTGACAGCGCCTAAAGGAAGAAAGCAGCGTTCCCCGCTTTCATTTGCAGTTTTAAACCGCTTTTACGTACTTTTGACATTTGAAATAACTCGGAAGAATTATATAAAAGCTTTGGAAAGTTCCGAAATGTCAAAGCCTCCCCCCAAACCAGCTAAACCAGGTAAGAGGTGCACGCGCGAGCCTATTCAACTTTCATTAAATACCCACACCTATTTTTTGTGCGTTGTTTGCTTGTTTGTGAGCCGTGCAAACCCGCGGGTGTTCGATTAAATGTGTATAAGCGCATGCATTTGTGCGGGGTGCTGGACATTGTCCTGCGGGGGGAGTTTGGCGTTTCTCCAGCGCAACTTTCTGCGCGCTTTCAGGCTCTTCAGGCGAGTGTTAACACGCGCAAAACCTCCAGGAGCGCAGGAGAGAGAAACCCACTCGCGCCAGCCATGGGCTGTGCTTCAAACCCTGTGTGCAGCCTAACTAGACAGCGCGCAATGCGTTTTTGGGCATAATCGGTGCCCTTAATGCATCTCTCAACAGTTTGGAGTCACTGCCATTGTCTCGCAGTGGCCAGCTACTTCCCTTAATGCAAGAGCAGCTTCTCTGGTTTAGTGTGCAAAATAACTCGGTGTTTGGACTGGTGATTTAAGATCATTTCTGTTGAAAGAGATGAGCTTTTGACACAGCTAAGTATGTAGACTACAATACTGACTTATTTATAATGCACTTATTTGATGCAAAATGCTCTAAGTAGTAGAAAATGTATTTTATTTAAAAAAAACTAAATATGTTTGAATGCTTATTTGGTCTCTAGTTGTACATTAAGATGTCCTTTTACTAGGGCTCATGCAAATTTCTCCATTTGCGTAGGATGGAATAGTTGGAATATTTAACACGTTTCAGGGCCCTATCTGTAGGATGTTTGGGAGGAGCTGGTCGGATCACGGCTCGTTTAGTAGTTACAGGCCAAATAGAAATGCCTTTATAGCCAGGAAATGCCCTTTGTTGTGCTTATAATAGTTTGTTTATTAATATATTTTGGCCTCAGGGCTTGGGTTCCTCTGGCTCTTGCGGTTTGCCCTGCGTTTAGTTCTGACACTACCTGCCTGTAGATGTGATGCTGTTTTTGCATATGAGTGGTGAGATAAGGGTTTGACGAGTGAAGACTATAATGTGTTTTATAGCGTCAGTCAGATTTCCTCTACATTATCAATTGAAATGTATAATTGTATCTGCGCATGTGTGTTAAACAGGTCAGGTCAAGGTGTACAGGGCTTTATTCACCTTTGACCCGAGGACGGTGAGTTTCATTCACTCATCATTTAATTTGATCATTTATTTTGTGAATTTTGCTTGCGCTCATCATGCATATTTTCCTCTTTTTCAGCCGGATGAACTGTACTTTGAGGAAGGAGACATCCTGTACATCTCAGATACCGTAGGTTTTTGATCTCTCTTGCTGCGTTTGGAAGTATTGATACTTCCTTCTGTGATTATACACTTATTCTTTGATTTCTGGTGATTGTTGGGTTTGTTTTCAGAGTGACAGTAACTGGTGGAAAGGGACATGCAGGGGAAGGACTGGGCTTATTCCCAGTAATTACGGTAAGAAAAGCAAGTGGTGAACTAGAACTTGCAAACCATCAATCCTAGGGGTGTTACGATGTTCTAGCCGAACCAAAAAACCATGATATACCACCAGCCCTGGTCCATTGGACCTTGTGTCTTATGTGTGTGTGATGAAGACAGTGTTGCAGACTAACCACCAATAACTTTACTTTCGATAAGAGATCAAATCTTTTGAAATATGTCCGTTTTATCATGAAAATTCAAACAATAAATGCTATTTTGAAGCTCTTTAATGTGGCGTGACTGCACTGCAAAAACATGCAAACATGCAAAAATAAAAGCTTGAGAGGAAAAAAAGCTTAAATTGAGCAAAATTATCTCCCAATGGGGTGAGAGAATTCTACCTGACAAGAAGTTTTTAAAACCAAACAAAAAACCTTCTTAAAACAAGAAAAATCTAAGCACATTTAGATATTCTAAGTAGATTCAAGCAGGACAAATGTCTTGAAACCAATGCAAAAATAGTCAAATCATGCATGTTTTTTTTTTTTTTTTTTTTTAAATAAATATAAAGTATATATTACAAAGATCTTTCTAAAGATAAGAATCATCGTGCTCTTAAAATAAAAAAATATGTCTTAATTTCTGATTTCAGGATGGGCTGTGACAAAATATACCGAACCCTTTAAAGAGGAAATTAAGAAAATTAATTTAAGAAATGTGTAATTTAATTCCTATTTAAAAAAAATGTAAGCAAAAGAACATTTTAATTTTAGTTCTAGGCTAGTTCATTTATCGTAGAAGGGGAAAAAATAAGATTTATTGCCTTATTTCAAGATTTTTTTGACTTGTCAAGATTACATTTTTTACTCTGTGTGTGTGTGTGTGTATAAGTGTCTCAGTCCAAGCGGCAATGCGGTCATCTCTTCCTCTTTAACACTTGTTACAAAATAAACACATGAATGTGTGACGGTATGTTGACAGATACGCTAACTAAACCGTATCTCATGTACGCGCTTAATCAGTTTCAACGGTGGAAAGATGTCAATAAAACATTCAGTGTCTTTATGCACTACCGTATATATTCATTATATTTTACTTAAACTGTTAGTGATGTCTTGATGATTTAATGCATGTTTAAAACATCTGTCGTAAAAATCACAGCCAATGTGTAAGTGATTGTATTTCAACCACGAATCGAAGTAAAACCATAGAATTAGATTTAGAAGTTACTGCAAAAACTGCTTTATTTGCATGTTTGCATACAATGTTTTTTGAGTGATGAGTATTATAACTAAAAATAAATAGCAACTGAATTTAGGCTAATAGTTCGATTCCCAGGGAAAGCAAGAACTGATTAGAATGTCAATGTGTTTCTTGAATGCAATGCAAGTTGCTTTTGATAAAAGCATCTGATAAATGCAGAAATGTTAAATGCAACTATTACTATTGCGTATATACTTGAGGTTAGGGATTGAATGAATCCCAGCCTTAAGTATCAAACTCTTCTGCATGTCTTTTCACGTGCTATTATTATTTATAAGTGAAACGACTTTAAAATGGGAGAAAATGTCATGTAGTCTCAAGGCATGGTCACTGGTATGCATGCATCTTTCTTAAATGCGATTCATCTTTTCTCAGTGGCTGAACAAGCAGAGTCCATAGACAACCCCATGCACGAGGCAGCCAAGCGAGGTACTCAATACTCACCCATCTAGCATTTTGTTTGTCTGTTAACCTGGTGAAATGATCAAATGTTTTGTGTGTGAATGCAGGTAATCTGAGCTGGCTTAGAGAGTGTTTGGATAATAAGGTTGGCATCAACGGACTAGACAAAGCAGGGAACACGGCGCTTTACTGGGCCTGCCACGGAGGGCATAAAGGTAAAAATGCACTCATTGGGGAAAACATATGGTTTGGCTATAACATATGAAGCAAAGGAGTTGGAACAGGGCTCCAGATTGCGACCAAGTTGACCTTTTTTCCTGCCAGTGCATCACATTTCTTTTTAGGAGGTCGCAATACTAAAGATTGAACTATGGATCGTTTATCAGCTTGAAGCATTAATAGTGCAGCATGAGCTCAGAACAGATAATCGCTGGCTGATCTCGATCATGCGACTGTTTCTACAAAACACTGGGAGATCCAGCTAGAAAGTGTTTGAATTCGGCTAGGAATTAACCGTCTCAGTGAGATCCAGTGGGAAGCATTTAAATTTTCTGCCATAAAATATCAGATCAAACGGCACTGATGTGGAAACCAGGAGAGAAATTTTGCCTGGAATGAATAAGTTATTGAAGGCTTTTCAATCCATAAATCACCATCATTACCCATAGGTTTACTATAGCAATGCTTAGTGTAACCATGGTATTGTGGCAGAAATGGTTGAATGTTGTTTCACGCAAGCTTTTAAGAGGGAAGTTCAAGCACTTTTTCCAGCAGAAATCTCTTATTTTTAATATGAAACTAAAAGTTTAAGGATGTAGGAAAACTAAAACCTTGTAGCAAGCTAACACTTTTGCATTAAAAAAGAAGACATGATATCACCTCGATAACTAGTAGTTTGTGGCAGAAGGGCACTTATTGACGCGACTTACTCGCCATTTCCACCCCTTAATATGTGGTAAAATGTGGGAAGTATCATGAAAAACAAAAACTTGACTTCAGATTGAGACTGAATTACACAGAAAACTGAAGAACTCTCCTCTTATGCTTTCCTGTAGTTCAGTAGGGAGTGGCACTTGCAACATCAAGGTCATGGGTTCGATTCCCAGGGACAAGCAAGAACTGATTTGAATTTCACAGTGTGTTTCTTTAATGCAATGCAAGTCACTTTGATAAAAGTGTCGGATAAATGCAGAATTTTAAATCTTATAAAATGAGGTGTTTTGCCGTTACTGTTGTTAATAAAAGTTGCTTTGCTCTCAAATGTTAGTCTGGAGCCCTGAGCACAAATTCAGTTTTGTCTAATAATGGCACATAAAAGCACCGTAAATGCATGTTATGCAAACAAATGAGTAAAATGAATAAAAATGTTTGTTCTCAGATGTGGTGGAGATTCTGCTGAGTCAGCCGAACTGTGAGCTCGATCAGCAGGTATGTCTAATTTTGGTTAAAATGTTGAGAGCAAAGAATTTGAATTGGTTTATATGCACAATGATCGGCTTACAAAGGTGTGTATGCAAAATGAATTTTCTTTATTTTTGACTAATGTATTAAACAATGTTTTCACTTCCACAACAGAATAAGCTGGGAGACACGGCTCTGCACGCTGCTGCCTGGAAGGGTTATTCGGATATAGTTGAGATGTTGCTCAATAAAAGTAAGTAAATATTTTAATGTTTTCTTCGATCTATGTGATGCAAATATGGGTGGGGTACAAATATTGATTTAATAATTGCATTCCAGTATTGCTTCTTAAAATAATTTGGCTTTAGTGTATTAGTGTGGGTTTTTTGGGGGGGGAGTTTATATATAATCTTAAACCATTAGTTATTAATAGAGAACTTCTTTAATCTAAAAGCCAAATGAATAATGTAACTGGATTATTTTTTAATTACAACTGGAAGTGATTTTTATCATGTTAAATAAAATTTAAATAAAAGTTAAATAAAACCAAATGTTCACATTCAACAGCTGTATTGAAATAAACTTCACATGGATTATGTGAGAATAGTGAAATCATTTGTAGCGCTTTATGTTAAGTTGGCTAGTGACGTGTTGCTGCGTGTATTTTCTTTATTCTATGGAAGAAGTTATTTTCCTTTTCTGTGTGTTTCTCAGACATGACTAGAATTGTTACGTTATACCATATCAGAGTACGGTTGTCATATTGTGCGCATTTGCTTTAAGGAAGGAAGAAATAATAAGGATTAAGGAAGAAATTAAGGAAGAAATAATAAGTCAGACGGAGAATCATCCGTTAAATATCCGACAAACCTTCAGGAAAAGCGCATTTATTTTAAACTTTCTGAGACTCGAGGCCACTAATACTCAAACCGAGGCACTCGTCCAGTGTTTTGCACCTTTTTGCGTCCTCTAGAGCAGTGGTCCCCAACCTTTTTTGTGCCGCGGACCGGTAAACACCGGGGGGTATTGCTCTAGAGCATAAATATAAATGTATTTATATATATGACATATATATAGATTTTTATGTCAAGTTATACTACGAATGATCTAGTTTTTTGGTCTAGCACCAAGGTGGGAGTTGTTCGTTTTTTGTATTTTTTTGTATCTGCATGTTCAGATTGTAGATGTTTATTTTGTAGATGCCAGGACAGACGTGGTGAACAACGAGAAGAAGACGGCTCTGGACATGGCCACCAACGCACAGTCTGCCTCTCTGCTGAAGAGGAAACTGGGAGGAGGAGGTGAGTCAAAAGGCGTCTCCTTTCAGTTGTCACTTCCTGTGAGATGGATTCACGAAACTAACTGTTGCGTGTCGAATTCCCAGTGATTCTGCGCACCCACAGTAACGCAGAGGAGTATCTGGATGATGAAGACTCCGACTGAGAGAAGATGAAGTCCATTCATTACAGCACAACATCACATGTATATAGATCTGATGACACATTACTTACAAAGCTGGGAGGATATGAAAGCCGGTTGCCGTTTGTCTCAACTTTCTTCTTCATTCCAGTTCATTGTAAGAGTATTGCAGTGCTTGTCTGTTCAGTGCGTGGTGTTTCTGGATGGACACGGTGAACGTTTGTTCTTCTACTTGCTGCTCCTCCTCTCTTAACTGTATTTATTCTTTTTTGATTTTTAAAGTGCCTTCTTTAATAGGGAGATCGGCCAAAACGCTCAGAGCCTCGGGTCTTTTTATTCCAATAGATTTATGCGTGTGTGTGTGTGTGCATTTCACCTCTTTGTTTGTGTGTGTGAGAGGGTTGCATGTAAATGCAAACATTACAGCTATGCAAATAAATCAGTGGCCTTTGCTTGATATGCAAGACTCAAGCTTGAATGCATTTGAAAGTGTGTTTTATATTCTTAGGTTAAAAAAAGGGGAGTTGACTTAAGGAAAAGCTTTTTGCAATATCAAAGTTTTTTTAAATTTACAAGCTGTATTTCCATTTCAAAGCACTTTACCACTTTTGATCTAAAGTTATATAGGTTATAAAGACATACTAGGGAAGAATACATTAATCTTATTCACCAAATTGCATGTTACAAAGTATCTTCATTGTAAAATTACAGATCTTTGTATATTTTTAACACGTTATAGGCCTAATATGGATTTTGTAAATGTAAACATTTGGGATATTGACAATTGATTTGACTTTCTTAACAACCAATTGTTTTTTTTAATGTTGAAGTGGATAGTGAAAAACATCAAGATTTTAATGCATGCATGGATTGTTTTTATTGGTGAATTCCACTTACATTGGTATTATTTCATAGTTATGATGGCTTTACTATAATTTTATAAATGTGTAAGATAATAGCAAAGACTAGGTTTTAGATTTAGTTTTAGAGGTCATTGACCTTGAAAAGGACTTCTGTGACCTCTGGTTACAATTTACTAGCAAAAAGTTGCTTCTGAAATAATTTGCTGACCTTTTTGTTCTGCCAGTCTCAACTGCTGAAAGCGCATTTTAGATTATGATACTGAACGATGCAATGTCAATTCAATAGCTTTAGTGTGAGCTTTATATATTAATATCGCTTTAATTGTTATGACCACAGAGATAGTAATATTGAATAAGAACTGATTAGAATATCAATGCATTTCTTGAATGCAATGTAAGTTGCTTTGGATGAGTGTCTGATAAATGCATAAATGTAAATGAATACGCATATTATAAAAGGCTTCCAAGTCAACCATAAGGTGGCGCAACAGAGCCAGTTGCTCTTAAAATTGAGTTCAATTTAAAACTAGATGGGTAAAGTTTGTAAAAAAAAAAGAAAAACCTTGTTGGCTTGAGAAAGCCTAGCCTGAAAGTTTAGTTGTAAAAATCAAGCTTGAAACATTTTTAGAGTTTAAGCTTTAAAAGATTTAACATGAATTAGCAAGTCGTTAGCGAGAATTAACATGAATTAGCAACTTGTTAGCGAGAATTGCCATGAATTAGCATGTTTGCTAGCTAGAATTAATGTTAATTAACAACTTGTTAACCAGAATTGTCATGAATTAGCATGCTGCTAACGAGATTTAACATGAATTAGCAACTCGTTAGTGAGAATTAACATGAATTAGCATGTCGTTAACTAGATTTAACATTAATTAACAACTTGTTAGCTAGAATTGCCATGAATTAGCATGTTGCTAGCGAGATTTAACGTGAATTAGCATGTCGCCAGCAAGAATTAACATTAATTAGCAACTTGTTAGTGAGAATTACCATGAATTAACAACTCGCTAGTGAGAATTACCATGAATTAGCAACTCGTTAGCGAGATTTAATGATAATTAGCAACTCGCTGGCATGTCCTAGGTTAGTTGCTAGGCTTTGTCAGCAATAGAAACACAGTGAAGCTCAAACACTCCATTAGAGTAAATGTAACAAAAGTGTTCACCCCTGAATGAAAGTCTATGGAACTTTTATGATTTTTATCTTCAGTTTAAAAAAAAAAACAAGTTTTTTTTTTTAACCATAAAAAAAGACATGCACTTTCCCAAGCCAACTTAATTAGCAAAAGAGAAAACGCATGCATTCATAAATAAACGCTCCTTCGCTCACTATAAAACACAATTCTGAGCATTTTAGTTGATCTGTCATGGGAAACAGAGGTCTTACGCTGCATTTAAGCTGCACATTTGAACAGTTCATGCATTCCTAGGCATGAAAATTCATACAATATGAGTTTATATACAAAATGACTTAAATACAGATAGAAAACATTGCATTTTGTCAGCTGTTAATGGGACTTCAATACAAACGCACGAATCAGTAAATGAGATCCAGGTTTTTATTCAGTCCATTTAGACCCCATGTTTTAAATACAATGTGCATGTCATCAGTCAATTTCCAATTAAATATGACATCACCCTGAAGAAGAAAAACTTTAAATTAATAAAATGGGGGGAAAGAGCATTTGCCATCAATTATAATTCATAAGACTTTGATATATTCACTTGCATACAGTAGGAAATCATACAGGATGATTGGAAATAAAACGTGTATCAGAACATTATTAAAACGCATATGAAAACTTAAGACAAGAAGTAAAAATCGCACATTATGCCAGTGGCAATAGGCACATAGTGGATTGAAATGAGCATCAAACCGGTATCTTTAGGAAGGCTTTTTAGAAGACTAAAATAGGTGATTCAGTTCCAAACCCTCATAAAGGCATAAGGATGGAAGTGTAAACCACTCCAGAAACTACCCATGAATATAAAAATAGAAAGAAAACAAGAACGCATGCACAATAAGGTCAGAACTGAGCCAAACTCTACCGAAAAACGGGAAAAACATCCAGAATATGGCATTGAGATTGATGATACCAAGCTGTTATTGCACCTTTGAGGAAACCTGATGCGAATATAAGAGTAGAGCGTGTTGTAATCCCAGAAAGCAGGAGAGTTATGCTCCACGCGTACAAAAATAGATCTTGATTTGTCCAATGCGGTCGATAATATCTAAAAATAGCTCCACGCAATTTAAAGACCTAGTCTGTGATCGGGGAAAGAGTTAAAAACCGTAACGGCCTCCCTGAAGATCCACAGGCGTGTGCGTGACGGCGCTTTGGCACAGGAAGCAGCTGGTGTAATCGCTCACCGTCTCCACAAGGTGACGCCGTCTTACAGCTCTAGCTGAAGAGCTTGACGAAGCAGCTTTGGCAGTAGGGTTTGTCGTTCTGCTCTTTGAACGTGCCCTTGTTCAGCTGTTTCAGGCAGAAGGCGCAGACGAAATGCTCGGGGTGGAACTTCTTGCCCATGGCGGTGATGCAGCGGCCGGTGATGGGCTTCTGGCAGCCGGAGCAGAGCGAGCCGCGGTGCTCGTGGTAATGAGCTTCACAGTACGGCTGCCCTTCGTGCTCGAAGAAACTGCCGTTCACAAACGGAGTGAAGCACTCCTGTGGAGGAGAGAGAAAGAGAGAGAGAGAGAGAGAGAGAGAGAGAGAGAGAGAGAGAGAACAGTCAGTTAAACACAAATCATTCAGATACACACACCTCTGATGTCACAATAGATCCAAAACACAAAACTGATGGTGGATGAACATCCTGAATATTTAGTTATTTGCAAAGCCTGACAATTACATACAATAAACTCAAGTATAATAATTCCTAAATATATAACTATAAATATTTGTGAATAATGCAACTGGAATATATAGATTTTGAATATATATTAAAAATCAGAATGAGAATATAAAAGGTAATCCATAGATAAAACTATATACACCAGGAGTTTATTATAGTTAACAAAAAAAATAAAAAATAAAAAAAAATCCTTAAACTTACTTTATTTTTCATTTTGTTAAACTTGAAGTACTAAAACTGATATAAACATTTAAATAAAAATGATAAATGTGCGTTTAAAAAAACAACAAAAACACAAATTTACTAAAATGAAAACCCAAATTAATAACAACTAATTGTATACAAAAAAAAAAAAACACTTTATATAGTTATTTAGTATAAATACATTAATAGGGGTCATAAAATGTAACAAATGTAATAATTTTTTAATTGTTCATTTTAAATAAAAATTGTAACTTAATGTTTTGACTTAAATTAAATGTTCATGCCAGATATCAGTCAATCACATCCGTACACACACACTCAAACGCACACACCCTCACTCAAACACACGCACACACACGTACACACCCTCAAACGCACTCTCCCTGAAACACACAAACGCGCACACACAGTCAAACGCACGCACTCTCGCACAAACACATGCACCCTCGCACACACACGGACCTTCAAACGCACGCATGCACCCTCAAACACACACACACACACACACACACACATTTACGGACCCTGCAGACAAAACACTCTGGGTGCCAGAGAGAGTTGAGCGCTGAAATGTAGTTCTCCAGGATGGCACGGGCACAGCCGCCACATTTGGGGGCAAACATGTCAAAGTAGTCCTTCCTACAGTACGCCTTCCCCTCCTTCTCATGGAAACCTGCAGGAAACAGACACACAAAGAAAAAGGTTGCCAAAGTCTTAAACCCTTTTAAAGAAAAAATAGCTTAGTAGAAAAAAGAAAAAGGGAAAAGCCATTGAAAGAGAAGAAAAGAGGAAGCTGCTTACCCTCAGGCCCGAAGAATGACCCGCACTGGGCACAAAAGAAGTGCTCGGGATGCCAAGTCCTGTCTAATGCGGTCACCACCCTCTGCGGGACAAACACAATCAACCAATGCATGCAAAATATTGCTAATAAAACTATGTGAAACATAATTCTGCACTACATGCTGAAACAAAACGTGATTTTCGCAATATACATCTATGGAAAATGTACTTTCATAAGCGAATCAGCAAATACATGCATTTCAAAAGAAAAGGAAGCGACGTGTATGTATTGCCCTGTGTATTATGCTTCAGAAAATGATTTATTTTATGCATTTACATTCTCAGAAGACTATCTATATCTGCATGTGTTGAGTTTGATTGCAGAGACTCATTTAGCCTGTATATAAGTGAGTTTATGTTTACAGGAAACCTGAAGCCAGAGGTAAAGTGTGAGCAGATATAGTAAGACTGGGTGGTGACATCTGAGACACACACACACACACACACACACAGGCCTGCGAGCGGTTAAAGTGTTGATAGGAAGCACAATCCTCCTTACGTCCAGAATGGGTCCATTGCAGTAGTAACAGCGTGGAGAGAACAGGCTGTGGTAATCCTTCTCACAGTACGGCTGGCCGTCTCGCTCAAAGAAGTTTCTGGAGCCGATTTCCTCCTGACAGTGAGTACACACGAAATGCTCCGGATGCCACGTCCGACCCATTGCTGTCACCACCTGAATGAATCAAAGGAAACAAGGACGGACGTTGTACAGCTTCACTTAAAACAGCTTGTATAGAATCATGAGTTCAGTTGTTTCTTTTGTCGTTTACTATGAAAGTGTGAAATCATTACGATTTGCATTTGATCAAAGACAGTGAAAAGGGTAATACCTCGAGATACGAGCATAATCCGTTCCAAGACGGAGCTTGTAACTCGAATTGCTCTTATCTAAAATCATGTTTTCCCATAAGAAATAATAGACAACAAATTAATCCGTTCCAGATCCGTAACAATGGGAAAAAACATGTTTTTTATTGGTATTGACACACACACAATTATAGTACATGTATAAAGACTCGTGTGATATCAAATAAAATGTGTTTTTACAGACAGTAGCGCCAGGTGCGGAGGAGGGGCACTTGATTCCGTATCGTATCTTACACGAACACTACGTAACTTACATAAACCTAAATTAACAAATTTAGCTTACGTATTATTTTTTTTACTTTTCTATTTTCTATTATTGTTTTGCTTTTTCAATTTGTTTTCTTCCCTTTTGTTGCCTGACTACGCTCACTTTCACTTTGCGCAGACCTTTTAACAAAATACCTATCAAGGGAGATTTGTTTCTGTCTCTCTTTAAAAATGAGTACGGCACGTGTCGTCAAAAAGCGCCGAAGCACGACCAGAAGACAACTTATCAGGGTGTTTAATCTGATTGTTTTATCAGAAACCTTCTGCCACATAGCCATCACTCCATTAATTTCACTTGTAGAAATGTTTTCCTCCTCGCCACTGCTGAGCTCTTGCAACACCTGCGTATGTTCATCGTCTGCAGCTCGATCAACTCCTCAGTCCACAGTTCCTCCTGATGCTCCTGCTGCTCGATCACTCACGCGGCACCGCGCTCATATTTATCCACAATTTCATGCTTTGTTTCCATGTTCATCATGCGTTTCTTCTTCTCACTACCATCCTTACCACTCACTTTCTTAAAAATCATCGCTATTATGAAGAATAATGCACAAAAGAGAGAAAATCAGCTACTCGCGGGCGATGCGTACAGAAGTCAGCGAACGTGCGTCGGCATCAGTACGAGTGCTTGTATCTCCAATATTTACTCGTATCTAGAAGCAAAAATCTGCCCGAAGGCTTGCTCGTATCTTGGAATACTCGTTTGTAGAGACGCTCGTATCTCGAGGTATTGCTGTACTGTGAAATACTACTATTTAGTTTAAATTAAGATGTTATTGATTCATGTGTGGAAAAATCAATTTCAACTTTAAGGTTGAACTAAAAGGTTCAGAAGAACAACATTGATTATAATAATCAGAAATGTTTCCTAAAAAGGAAATCATCATATGATATCTGAAGGATCTGAAGACTGGAAAACATTCAAATACAATACAGTTGTTTTGAACTGTAATAATATTTCACAATATTAGATGTTTTTTTGATAGTAAATGCAGTGAGCATAAGGGTGTGTTCACAGTTTGCTTGGTTCAATTGGTCCAGACTAAAAAGAAACATTTATTCCTGGTCTGCTTGGCGTTCACATTGGCATTTTAACAGCGAACCTAAAGACACCGACCCTAAAGGCACAGGGTTTCGTTCACAACCTTATTGCTTGGTTATCATCACATATTTTCTATGGAACTTACCAAACATCTAAATCAATGCTGTGTTCTGGGATAAACGCTCTCGTTGTGTGTGTGTGTCGCTACATATGATGGTATTTTGAGCAGCTGAACTATCATGTGAAGAGCTTTTAAAATGTGTAAAGTCAGGAATCCCTCCATCACACACACAAACCAAGATCTGCTGAGAGGAGACGCGGTTCTGACGCCTGAACCCAACTGTGATGAGCAACATCACCACTATGAGGAGGAAAAACAGATTTCGGTGCTTTTTAGGGTCGCGTCTTGTGACATCATGTCCTGTTTTTGGTTTGTTTAAATGTCTTTGGTCCGTGTTGCGTTGATATTTCACATGAGTCGCACCAGAGTTGGTTTGGTTGTGGAGTGAGACTCATCTTTTCAGGGTCTCGCTCCTCTTGTTTGGATTCAGACGGATTTAAATCAACCAAGCAATCGATATGAAGATATACCATTTGGTGGCTTTTTGGTTTGTTTTGGGAACAGACCATCGGCTCAAGGACATAATATCCTAAAAATCCAAACGGAATGGCAGTGAATGAGAGCTTCCTCAGATCTCTTACCTGGCCAGCGATTGGTTTCTTGCAGGCTCCACAGACGCCTTTGGCTACGGTCTGCACTCCCAGGCGGTTGAGGTCTGACTGCAGGCTTCCCAACATGTTATCCAGTTTATTCCCCTGCTTGGGAACGCTGGTGGGGGAACTCTTGCCCTGAGCCATAATCTACAGCGAAAGGAAAAGCATTTTCATGTTTTAAAATCGGTTTTCATACAGCAAATAAAAAAATAAGTCCACTCTGCACACGCAGACACAAAACAAACAGCCTCATGTTAAACACTTTCTACTTTCTACAACCAATTAGTCATTTAACAGAAGCATTTATCCATTTTCTTCCTTGCTTTCACTTTCCTTCAGTCCCTCCATTCTCCAGGCTTATTCTACTTCAAGCAATGCTCGAAACTTTGCATTATGACACTCTTGTCTAGTTTTGCCTCTTCAGGATGAATCGCTTTCTGCAATCCTCAAATTCTGTGTCTTCTAAATGAATAAATGTAAATATAAAGTCAACATAAATGTCTCCCAATATGGAGTGTAGTTGTATTTTTGTGCCATCAACAACTGACAATCACCTTTTTACCATGAGTACGGTCAAATCAACTTCATTTTCATTTCATGAATTCATTACTTTAAGTCTAAGTTCGTGTCATGAACGGCACAAGCTGAAAAGAATCTGATCTTTTCAATTTAGATTGAAATTAGTGCCACTTCCATATTCATTAAATCTGATACAAGTCAGATGTTTTGCAATGCAACTTTTACATCACTTTAGATCGAGACTCAGAAAAGTTAGAGCTCTACAAGCAAAAAAACGAGTGCTTAAATGTTTATAAACTCTGCTCTCTTTTTTGCATCCTCGATTTTGTTTTTAATATTGCCTGCACAAACATTTGCTGGCTGCCACGGCAGATCACACTATAAAAAAATGTGGTTCGTGTTTACTTCCGTTTGACGGCGTGCTACATGACGATTTTATCGTTCTTTTACAGATGCGGGCCAGTCCCGGACCATAATCTCCTCACACTCTGATATTGGCCACATTTAAAACACCAATGTGAAGAGCTACACAAAAGAAATCTGAGCAGTAAATCGTAAATGAGCACTAAGGCAGCGTGAATGTAGCCCAAGTCGATCTTGAATGAAAATGTTCTCAATATAACTAATCGCCATTTTCTCCTACTCTGTACATCAAGAGCTGCTTCCTTCAAACAAACAGGACTGGAGATGTTGAATTGCACCATTTACTTGCATCATTCATTAGTCAATCCATTACAGGAAGTTAGTGGTTTGGAAAATACTCAACACTTGTAGATCTCAACGCTTAAAAGTAGTTCTAGAAGGAGCAATGACATTATTTACCGCACTAGTCTCATTGCACAGCGTTGAAAGACGACAGCAGAGATACACAAGCAAACAAGCAATCGTTATTACACATTAACAGCAAATCTGGTTAGATTTTATGCAACATATGCAATTTAATATTTCAGTTTTGCTTCATGTCTTTTTTACTTTTCTAAGGAAGCCAATCTCATTCTCCCTGCGTAACCTTCCCTAAATACAGCAGGGCCAAAGAGGTGTTAAATACATAATCAGATGACAGACCGGAAAGGCTATGGGTCAAAAAGTGTTGGTGTAACAGTAACCCCATCTCTGTTCTCTCAATTCAAAGAACCGTGACACTCAAGCATTATTCACAAAGCAGAAAATAGCAACCTACACATCCTCTGTTATTTCCGCTTATGATCTCACACTTAAACATGCCACTCCTGATGAACTCGAGCGCAGCACAACCTTTAAACCCAGTTCACTGCGCAGCATTTTACACGATATTGGCAGACAGAAAATATTGGAAACTTTATTTCCACTCAAATCAATAATTATATAACAAACACGATAAAAGCAAACTTTTCAAATAAAAGCAATGTTTTGTTCTAGCTTTTGTGCAGCAACATGTGACGTCACAGGCCTGGTTGGCTTGACTGAGCCAGAGAGTGAAAGACAGAGACAGAGAAAGAAGGAAAATGGAAGTCCACAGGGCACCAGAAGACACAAGAGAGACCACTAACACTTTACAGCGTTTTAGCAAAGGACAAGCGCAAGCGCAAGCTTTCCTGTAGCTCAATCAGCAGAGCATTGGTGTTTATAACGCCAAGGAAAGCACAAACTGATTCAATGCGTTTCTTGAATGCAATGCAAGTCGCTTTGGGTAAAAGCGTCTGACAAATGCAGAAATGTAAAATGTAAGACAACAGTGACACAAAGACCCACCGCTTCAAGATTTCCATGGCTATACAACATGTTGCCAAGATGATTGTCAGAAATCAAAATGAACCACAATTAATTATAAAACACCAATTTGTCATTACAAAACACATAAAGATCTAAACTGATGCAAGCCACTAAATTAATATTTCTTTACCAATCAGGACTCCGTATGTTGGATATCCTGATATTCAGATAATTTGATCATTTTGCATTGTGCACCGTCATTAAGATTTTTACCTACTTTCCTTCACTGCTGGATTCCGGAATTTTTTTTTTTTTGTTATCAGCCTGTTGTTATCTTTCAAATAGCACTGGAGCCCTATATTGGTCGTCTACTTGCTGACAGATAATATGAGTTTATCGATTACGAATAACCATCACTTGAATAATCTTCATTAATCCAATGGAGCCAACCAACCCTGTAATGTTACAGGTTGCAGTTCTGCAAGAGGGTAAAAATGCTATAATGAAACATTTATTTTTCTTTTAAATGGTTACATAAAAATATTTAATTAGAGTGGAAATCCATTTACTAAATGTTACTGCTTCATTTCCACTTGAAAAGGCAACTGTAATCGATAACTTCGCTAGCAACAGAATTTGCTCACACACCAGGAATCTAGAGGAAAAACAAGGGAAAGCAGAATGTCTTCATGGGACATGTCGGCACCAGCAAACTATTTAATAAACGCAGAGACACTCCTAGTGTGAGCGCTGTGTGCAGGTCAAACACATAACAGCATGCATTCAATAAGCAACATGCTGGAAACCATTAAAGAATGGATACAAAAAGCACAGAGTTCCCACACTATCTGACCAATGAATGTTTGTGATTACAGGACAGGAATCATTCGCATTTACGGTCATATTCAAAGTCATCATATTATCGATTCAACAGCACTGACAATATAAGAGGAGAATGAAATTAGAGCCGAACTTAACATATTAAGCTCATCTGAATCAACACTGAACTGACTTGAGCGAAATAATGACTCTTTACAGCTAAAATATGAGTTGTTACATAATTGATGATTTCTAAATCATTATAATTTGACTGTTTATTAATATAAAGATGCTTTGCAAATCTGTAGTCTTGTCCCTTTCAGCGCTGCGTCGGCTATATTTATGAACAAACCGCTAGTTTTAAAATCTTCTCGGTCTACTGACATTCATCATGGCATCTGCATTAAACATTACAACGTTCATGATAACAGTCGCTAAGCTCTACAATAAGAAAATCCACTTCACAAAACGAATTCCTCTTTGAAAACGACGGCATCGAAATATAAAGAGCTATTGCAAAAACGTAAGTTCAAACGCAAAATTCAAAAGTTTCTCTATAAAGCGCTATATAAATGACAGTGACTTGAACGATTCACTATGGCTAGTGAACAAGCTACACTAACCCAATATACAACCAGTTTTTACTAATTTCCATGACTTTTGCAGGCAAACAAATTCCATATTTTCATGCTTTCCATGACCGTGAAAGCCCATATGACAAAGATGCAAGCTCGTATCATATGCACATAAACAGAGAGAGCAAGTTCATGCGCCTGTACCGGTGGAAAAAGAGGTTCATATTCCGTTTGGCAGCCCACAGATGATAAAACCTTTGGTGGAGGGGGTGGGGTCACAGGTTTGGGTGGAGGGGATGGAGGAGGGGTGGGGTCTTTAGGTGGAGGGGGAGGAGAGGGCTCCCTAGGGAGTGGGAGTGGAGGTGGAGGTGGTGGGAGGAGAGGAGTGGGCATCTGTATCACAGGCACTGTTTTTTGAGGGACAGGATGGGTTAGGACTTTTTTCTGAGGACTGGGCGAATCTGGAGGAATGATGATCTGATGAACAAAGAAATAGGGAGTGAAACTGGCACAAAATGGATAATATTGTGCAACAATCGGGTTCTTGAGGTAAAATCACATTCATTTTCTCCATAGGAAGATCTTTAAATAAATCAGATTATGTCTTCATATTCTTTCATTCATAAATGGTCCATGCGCTTGCAGTTCTTTCCTTCATTAAAGCCTAGTCTTTGTCATTTTAGTCTGATTTTAAAATACTTTTTTGCTTGGAAATAAAGGTTTGTAATGTTGCGATTAAGCTCGTAGCCGTTTGGTTCACAGCTTATAAAAACTGTAACAAAGACTTTATAAAGTCCCGTGGGAAAATGAATGGAAATAATTTAAACTAACGCCATTTTGCAAGCTGTTTGTTAGTTCCACCAGTAACCTTGTGACTTACACTACCTTATCAACCGTTGGTGATACACCACCTTCCTCTATTAAGCGCTGTGGGTTGGAACAGATAATCACCCCTTCGGTAAGCCAATCATCTGGCCGTTTTCGAGGCCGCTCGGCACGACCGATTCCCAGTTTCCCTTGCAGCTCTTCAATGAGTAGATCTTGCGAGTTACTCTTGTTGAGAATGAGCGGGCCCATTTTTCTGCGCATGTGTTCGTCACGAAACATTGGGTGAACGTTGGAGGTTTCCTTCGTGCGTCTGATGACCGATTTAAGCTGCGAAGAGGCAGCATTAATGAAGTCACCACTCTACATTTTTAGATCATGCAAAGCTTTCTTTGCAAGCGACATTCAAGAACTACAGGTTTCCAGTCCAAAGGCCTCTAAAAAGCAGGCAGCTTGATAAAAATCAGTACTTTAACCTCACACCCATCAAATATCGGCCAATGTAATGTGTAGCTTGAAGCATCGTCTTCGTGACTCGAAGTAGGAACAGCTCTAAACTTCAACAAGCAATCTGAAATGATGCAAGAGCACGTATAAAGACCATGAAGCAATCCACATGCCAAAGCAATGCAAAGCAACTTTCAACTGGACTAAGGTTAAAATTGACATCAATACTAAAAGCCAATTAAATTCTTTGCATTTGAAATTTGATTCAAAACCTTTTTTTTCCAAATTCAGAGTGAATGAACTAAATTCAATACAACATTTGATTTGATTAACAAATACATGCAATATATTTGTAAATGCATTTCTAGTAGTATTTAAACACTACTTTTGTCTTCTTAGAGAAGGAAAAGACAAACAAGCTACTTGGAAATTAATAACTGGAATCGATATTCGTTAGATGTACATAAAAAAATGCAATTCTTTAAATATTTTGCATTTTAAATTAGTTACTGGAAAACACAATTTATGTAATTTAAAGTTATACCTCATGAATGATGTCTATAAATGCATGATTTTATTGCATCGAGAAAATGACTGAACTGTTAACACCATTAGAAATCACACATTAAATTTAACAACTGCAAATAATTTGCATCATGCAAAACCATCAGAATATGGGACCACAGTAAATAACCAGCTGCAGGAGATGTTCTGCAAAGTATCTATAAAGTGATAGCTATCATGTGCCCTGAAGAAAGAAAGAAGTGAAGGAGGAATGCAATTGCACAATGAATCTTCACTGCAGAACAGCAAAAAAAAAAAACAAGCCTAGCCTTGTTGTCCATTTAGCGCCATACATGTCATTGAGGAAAGCGCGTCAGGGCATGCATTTGAACATCCCAAAGACTCCTCCTTCTACAGAATCTCATCCATTTCATGCACCACATATACTTTGGATCCCTCAATTCTCAACCTTTCCAAAACACGATACAAAGCAATGCAACTTAGAGCAGCTACAAACCAAACGAAATGACTAGCCCTCCAATTTCAGGAGCACTAAGTCACATTTGTACTTGTGTATCAGGTTTTTGAGAGGCATATTTAGATTGCTAATGGTTGCTGCTTCTATCTGAGAAGTATGGAAAGGTTCAGATTGGATATCAACAGGCCCCTTGGCCCAAAGATCAGGCTTGTGTATTTGAGAAAGCATAAACAGCCGTACGGGGTTCAGCATGCTTCTCGATCATGCTCGCTAAATTTAGGGGTGCAAATTGGAGACAGTCTGACAGAGTTGGTGCGCCTCATACTTGTCCAGAAGCGGAGAGCCTTTCAACCGCTGATGGCTGAAGAAGTGGAAGGTCCAGAGACACATCTGACGCGCCAGGGTTTAACGAGTCGTCTGTCCAACTGATCTCAGTTAAGGGGGTTTGTGCGTCTTCATAGCCACCCAGTGGCATTGATTGATGAAGAAGTGCCAGAATGTCATCATTCATTTCTAGTGAGGCAGGATCTCCTTCATGCAGTTTCACTGGCTCTGGACTGGACGTCAACAGCTTGTCCAGAGCTTCCTCCAGAAGAGGCTTGGGGCAAGGAAGACTAATTCCCAATATGCCAGGTCCAGAGTTCTCATGTTTCTCTTTGGAAGGCTTCAGACTTAATGTTAGGGTTGAAACCGGAGGAGCGGGTAATGTAATGAGAGTTGGCACTGGACTCTTGCTAGGAATCCCTAGATCGGGACTTGGGCTCTTGGCAAGGACTCCAGGGACAGGACTTTTGGTTGCTCTAACAGTTGGGCTTGGGCTCTTTCTTACCACGACTGGACTAGAGGTTTTAGCAATTGTTACAGGACTGGAACTTTTCAAATCGCCAATTCGATTTGAGGACTTCATAACCTCTGGTGGACTGGGGCTTTTAGCCACTGGGCTAGAAATCCTTCGATTTACTGGTGAGGAGATCTTTGCTATCACAGGTGGACTGTTTTTGGAAACCAAAATTGGACTGGAGGTCACAGGTGAATTGACTTCACGGGTGTTAAAACTTGATGGCAGAAGGCTTGATGTTTTTTCAGATGGCTCCGGTGATAAACGTGAATCAGGGATTGGACTCTTTTCGCTAGAAGCCGCCGGAGGTTTATCCGAACGAGTCTTGGAGGAAGTGGAGCTGGACACTGGAGCTATGGTTGTTGATTCCTCAACAATGTGGAGTTCCAGCAGAAGTGGTGCGCAGTTAGAGGTAGGAAAGCTGTGGTCCGATACCTCTGCTTCTGGGACTGGGACAGAAGGCACTGTGAGGCTCTCGGTCACTCCAAGATTGGAAAGCTCTGACCCTTTAGGGGATAATGAGTCCTCCTTAACCGACACAGAGCCAGACAAGACAACAACAATCAAAGAGAAAGGGAGGAAAGCATTTGAGTAGAATCAGATGCTTGAAGGCATGCTGGGAATAATCCACCATCTTCATCATCTAAAAATGATTAATGAAAACCAGTGGCTTAATGCAATGAGTTATGTCATCTCAAAACATTTGGCTTATTTAGTCATTCAAAATGTATCCAAAGAATGCAACAAAGTACAAGTCAGATATTTTGTTTACCAGCCTGAAAGCAAATATGATCACCAGAATTCCCAGATACAATGTGAAACCACATCCACAGCATTCCAGATTCTCTTTCAACCGCAGTGTGGCTCACGTCCAAGACAGATATGCTAACAAGACCTTCATAATGGACCCAGGAGAGCATGCCCTCATATAGGCATATAGACCTTTATTCATTTCAAAGCCCTTGATTGATGATAATCTAATCGTTTTCAGCACATTCAGCCATGCATTTGATAAAATCTCAACATTAAAACACGAAACCCATGTCAACTCATTCAAACAGCCCATGTAATGATATAGGCCAGATTATTTACCAATGAAAAAGATATTTCTAATTAAAAGCGTATTAAAAAAACAAAGACTTAATTTAAGACTCATTCTACTGTGTGGCAAAGCAATAGATCATCGGTTAGGAAGTTTGTAGGGAATTTATAGGAAACAACAGTTAACATTTGTCTCTCTTGCTCCAAGACTTACATTGCTCTGAACTTTGAAGTCAGACAGAGAAGCCATGAGTTCATCGAGTTCTCGCGTCGCTGAGGAGGCGGAGATTCTGGCCTGCTGCTGGGTGGGGGTCTCTTCCTGAACCTCTCTCAACTCAGGAACCATCGGCACTGATGGAGCGGGTCTATAAATTTTACAATATTTAAAAAGATGGACATAAAAAAAGGTCTAGCGCATAAATAACGCACCCAATTCATTTGTTTAAAAACAGTTCTGCTCATTTAATTAATTGAATGTATACAACTTATTAGGGGTGGGCTTTTTAAATGTTGTATTAAAAAGAAGAACAACGACGCAAATTACAAACAATAGAAGTTTTTCAGCTACAGTAACTTTAACATGTAAAGGTTAGTGTAGAAATTGAATAAATATAACAATAAAATGCTGCATGGTCTTTATTGTATGAATTATAAATATATTTAATGTTTCAATTTATAAACATAAAAAGTAGTTCCTTTTAAAGATACCAAAGGTTTTCTTGGTCTTTTGCTATTTAATTGACATTAAATGACAGTCGGCAGTAGGTATATTAGGCTGCTGTCACTTTAAGACCTAATAAGCATTTCACATAACCGTTTATGTTCACTTAAAACTTAACCTGTGTTTACATGAAAACATCACACGATTTTGGTGTGTTAATCTGACTATTCAAGCACGAGTACAAAATGGCTTTTGAGAACTGAATTTATTTTCTCCTTCATGCTTGTTTCTTTATCACTCAGTGATAAAGTGTCAGTATCTGTAAGTAATATTGTGCTATATATGTACTTAATGATATAGTAAAATCTCTAACAATATACATTTTATATCATATCAAGGCATCTGAAATAATAAACTGTATTTCTAGTGGAATAATAATACATTTTATTTATAATGCGCTTTTCTATGCAATGTAGTGCTGTCAAAAATATAGCTTTTTCGAAACTGAAATAACTGAAATATCTGAAAAACTTTCAATACTAATTTTTCACATAATAGATTCACTCACTTGTTTCATTTGCTCCGGATGAATATTGTTGCTGTTATAGGTTTGCACATAATTTTACTAATTCCTGCAGATTTTCTGCTCACACTCAAAGTTTGCGTACATAAAGTACACACAAAATAACGTCAAAACGGCGAGTATTCATGTAAACACAGTCAGTTATGATTTCAGTTAACAAAAAGAGAGAAAAAGGGCAAAAACGAGAAATGATTCGCACATGTAACAGTATAAAGGATCTGTCTGTCAGATCTTAAAGTGACAGCAGCCTAATATTATTGGATAACAAAAAATATTTATATGGCAGTGTTCCCAATGGTATCGATGTCCGTGGCCAGTTAATAAAATAGTGGCTCGTGACGCAAAAACGGTTCATGTTAAGCCCTGTCTCTAAGTTATTAGGGACATAATAGGAACATTAATTAAAATAATATTTTCTTTCCACTCACTAAAAAGTTAAACAAATATAAAACATAAATATTATTATATAACAAAACATTTACAACTATTTATAAAAATGCAGCCGTGTAAGCTTACACAGGGGCCGGCACAGAGCTCTCCAACTCGTTCAACAGGCTCTCCACGCTGGGTCTGACGTCCTCTATCCCTCGACCCGGTGCACTTCGCTTGGGTTTCTCCATCTTGGGAGGAGGCGCTTTCGCTACTGAGGAAACACCGTTTTCTGGGACATGGCGTTGGGCGTTGCTGGCTGGTTTGGGTGGGTAGGTCTCTGTGAAAAACATCTATGCCTTAAAAACCGTGCATGTGATGTTTGCAGTGCTTTAGCAACCGTGAGTTTCTATCGCTGACCTTCAGTAGGGAAGGAGGGTGTGCTGTGCTGAACGGCGTTGAGCTCCAGCAGCAGGCGGTCCAGCTCGGACAGGTTACTGCCCAGTGAGGAGCTCATGATGGCAGAGGGGGAGTCAGTAGTCTTCTGCTTGTTGGGGAAACTGTAGACGTGCTCTTCTTCCGACTGTGACACGCGAGGACTGGTGCTTTTCGGAACGCCGCTGAAAGACTAGAGGAAAGACAAGTCGTTTAACATTTAAGCCCGTTTACTTTATAGATGGGAGCAAAAGTATCATAAAAAAATAATAGACCACTTAATCATTTAAAAGACTAATTTTAATAATAATAATAATGGAGTCATTTTATGGTTTAACTGCACTGATCAGATGAGAACAAAGTCTGAACTGGATAATGACACTAACTTTGCAAGATTAATATTTTATTGAACTGTATTGAATCAACACTGAACTGAATTGAGCTGAAAAATAAAACTATTGTATTCTGTAAAGCTGAAAGTTTCATAATTGATTAATTTTACAACATGAAGGGCCAGATTTACTAACAGCTCAAAACTACAGTTTTCAATTTCAACCCCGTCCAATTTTATTTATTTACATGCATACATACACAATATATATATATATATATATAAATAAAAATACATAACTATATAAATACATTTATATTATTTATATAGTTATATATTTATTCCCATTATTTATTTAATATATATGTGTGTATATTAACTATATAAGTTTATTTTTATAGTTATATTTACTTATGTATTACTATATATATATATATATATATATATATATATATATATATATATATATATATATATATATATATATATATAAATAAATAAATAAATAAATAAATAAATAAATAAAGTGTGTGTGTGTGTGTGTGTGTAGACTATGGATCCATTAAAGAAACTGTGATTATGTTGAACCTGTATATAACAGAAGTGCTTTGCTCAAGGGCAGAGAGTGGAAAAGGACGGAACAACTGGTATTTGTAGTAAGGTTAAAGGATAACTGAGCAGACTCATAAAGAGCTACAAAACCTCTGTGGAATAAAGAAACCCTTCAAGAAGCAATGGTGCATTTACCTGGGTTGATGAGTGCTTTGAATCCGGCTGTTCTACCCAAGATCCATTCAGTGTTTCAGCAGGAGGGGAAGTTACTCGAGGTGGGGACGACACGTCCTGATAAGAGTCACTTCCTGTGGGGTAGGAATATGGCGTCTCTTCTGGCAGAAAAACAACTTGTTTGGATATGTGGGAGGTTGTGGACTCCAAATCTGCAAGAAGAGCATCTGTAAAAACAAACAAAATCATAGATTGGTTTTATTCTCAGGGAACTGATAACTGCGGTCAGTAAAAAACATCAAGTGAATGTCTGTTCAAATCCATAACCTCAAGAATTTGCTTCAGGTTCACATTCTTTGGAGTGTTTCTGTGCGAGAAGAACATAAATCCATTAGAAATCAAATAACCCCGTTTCAACATGACTTTGTCAAGTCTGTTCAAAGCACGGCTCTCTCGGCTGGATCGGGTCCCGGAGCGGGGGTTATGAGTCACATGATCACTGCAGGCTTCACTCATACGGGTGTGGTGAGTGTGACAACCTCACATGTAAAGACTGCTCTAAAACTGCATGCCTACAGGGATGAATTCAGCAGGAAGTACAGCACAAAATACATGTGCATGAACGGACACACCTCTTAATGCACACACAAATCAATACTCAAAAGCCAGAACAGAAAGCACTTCCACACACTCTTAAGTGACTAGAAACTTCTGACCATCTCTGGGTTAAAACTCCTTCATAAAGCAATCACTTTTGCAATAAGACACCTTTGGATCTTGGTTGCATCACCATCCTTTCTATCAAGTCGGACGTGTCAACACAGGAAGTGACTGATAAAACAGCATGACAGCTCGAGGTTATTGATACTGGAAGCAGAAGATCATCTGAATATCTTTGCCAGACTGAACAAGTGAAGCACTATGACAAACGCATTGATAACACATTTCTAAATAATGGAAATCTATCGATATAAAAAGACTTTGTATGTGTTTTTGCATAAATATCTTTATAGATAATGTGCCCATATGTTGAGAAATTATATAAACATATATACTCTCACACACACACATTATATATAAATATTTTATATATAATATTATATATGAAATAAATAAATATTATATATGAAATAAATAATTATTATATATGAAATAAATAATTATTATATATATATATATATATATAATAATTATTTATTTCATATATAATATTTATTTATTTCATATATAATATTATATTATATAAATAAAACACACACACACACACACAGTATATAACAAAAATTAGCGAGCCAGAAACATCACGGTCAGATGATATTTAAATACAAACTTATAAAGTTTAGAGCATATTATTTCATAAAAGTTCAGAGTGAATAAATTCATAAACATAACTCATAACATTTAGAGCAAATTAATTCATAAACATTACATTAAATTAATTTATAAAAATATACTAAATTCAGAGCATTTTAATGAATAAATATAAAGTACATTCAAAACAAAAACAATTCATACATAAATAAAATTCTAAGTTTGATTTCAGACAAATGGGAAAAATAAATACAGCTCGATTAGCCACGTAGTGTATAAATAACATAAATAGGGTGTATGTCAAACGAAGCTTCATTTGTCAGCGTTTGTGATTTGATTTGATTATAAAATGGAGCAATTTAGTTTTGACGTTTCTCAAAAAGTCCCTAATGTCCGATCTAGACGTCTAGATGTTAGGCGTTAGCTGTATCTAGTACCATATAATATGTTACAAAACTCACACAAGACACACGAGTGCAACAAAACATTAAACTGTAATCACTCAATATCAACCACCAATAACATCAGATCCCAAAAACCCATTACAGGCACAATCACATGAAAGCCACGATCCCAAAAAGACACTTTCGTTAGAAACTAAAGGCAAATAGCAGCAGCAGAGTGAAGCTGGTTACTTACACCGTGAGACAGTAACGCCCTGCTGATCTGTGTGTCTTTACCTTCACACTTTATCTCAGACAGGAGGAGCTACGACAGGGAGTAGGAAAAAAACAGATAGGATAAGAATAAGAAAGAAGAGATCTAGAAAGAAGAGAGAGAGAGAGAGAGAGAGAGAGAGAAAACGTACTTCAAGACAGGACAAGGATTGTAAAGTGTGCCGTTGAGGAGAAGGGAGCGTGGAGTCGTCCGAGGGGAGGGCTGTTTTTCGGCAGGTGCTAACTTTAACTACCCCTCCACATACCAGATGCTAAAAAGGTTGCAGAATATAACCTGTCTGACACTGTGTACAGGTCACTCATCTGAAAGACGCAAGCGGATGAACTTTCTAAACAAACTCAATATTCAGTCAGTAATACTTTAAGATCACAATTACGTCATTGCAAAATCAATGTGAATATTACTACAGAAAGGCAAGCAGGAAGACTTTGAGACTTGCATCTGATTGTATCTCGACTGTTTGTTCAGCACTCGTCTGATGAGGGAGTGGCGAAGGAAACATTAACCCTGATTTCTACATCCATTACCCAGATGACAGAAATCACTCTCCAACATGTTGAAATTAAGCATTGTTGAAACTTTGGCCTGATATTCAAATAATCTTACAAAAAAGGCTGTATCACACTCTTTTTAACCAAATACAGTAATGCCTTGAGATACAAGCATAATCCGTTCCAACTCGAACTGCTCGCATCTCAAATCATTTTTCCCCATAAGAAATAACAGGAAAAAAATTAATCTCTAAAAAACTCCCTAATTAATGCTAATAACAATGGAAAAAACATGTTTTTAATTGCTATAGCGACACACACACAAATTTATAGTATATAAGGATTCCTTATATACTACTTTCTTATATATTTAGTTCTTACCTTTGAGACAGACAATACAGTAGCGTCTAATGACGGCATGTGAGGAGGAGGAGGGAGTGATAACGTTGATAATGCAAACACAATACAGAAGTGTAGTGTTTCTTCCCGTGTTGTGTATTGGATCGACTCAGAAGCTCATATTTATTATTATTGAACACTCATAACTCATTCTGCTCCCAGCTTAATACTCGTGAGTCACTTGTTGCCCTCGGTAACCTCCCGCTGTAAAACCAAGCTGCCTCTAGTGGAGATCATATGCAATTACCCCATAAATGAGGAGCTTGAGCTGCTCCGAGTGCTGAACACCTCTAGCGTCTGTAAGCTGCTCGTATCTCAAATATTTACTCATATCTCAAAGCAAAACATTAATCAAATGCTTGCTCAATATCTCAAAATACTCATATGTCAGGATGCTCGTATCTCAAGGTATTACTGTAATTGAAATTACCAATAAAAAAAACAAAAAACAAATTAAGCACTTTAGAGAGATTGCACTAAAAACAGCAATTACTAGTCATCAAAACACAACTAGAGTAACACTTCCAGCTCCAGTGTTTGAAATTTTCCAGGTTATGACTGTGGCAACCCTGGTAACATTTGTGCACAAACATCTGATAAAGATATTAAAATGACTGCAGTCATTGACAAAAAAAAAGATATTTCAGTATGTATCGATAAGTATAACTTCTAAAACAGTTTCAATATTCCTTAACTGCAGTATGGATACACTAATACCAGCTGTGCTTTCTTGCTCTCTTCTCTCCGATGGTGAACTGGCACACATCCGCCTTCTGTCCCCATTCGAAGTATGATATTCCAGTCATGACAACACTACTCACATCCACAACGATCTGCAGATGAGCAAAAGATCTAAAGAAAATATCATACTACCTAAACGAAACACTGCAGGAGCATTAAACTTCCCCAATGAGATGCTGAGATGTGCAAATCTACATATTCTATGCAGAAGAATGCCAAAGTAAGTATATTACAGAAGCATTCAAACGTCAACACTGAATACATATTTATCCTCTTTAAATCAATCGCTACTAAAATACTCAAGCTAATACAAAAAGAAACAAAGAAATCTTGGGGTTGGGGTGAAAACATTTGCATGTTTTTGGCACATTATCTGTCTGCTGCCAAAGTGGGCCACAAGTTACTGCTGTATATTTGTATGATCAACACAAAACATAAACACACAACTGTGGAAGTTAACAAAAAAGGAAGCATAACTAGATTTATGCTTCCTTTTTTCATACTTCTGCACTCGATGCCACTAATAAACTATTTTACATTTATGCATTTGTCAGATGCGTTTATCCAAAGCAACTTGCATTGCATTCAAGAAACACATCATTATTCTAATCAGTTCTTGCTTTCCCTGGGAATCGAACCCATGACCTTGCCGTTGCAAGCTCCACTCTCTACTGTTTGAGCAACATGCACAGTGTTAAGACAATAAGAGCCAATCCTACCTCTCTCTGTCCTCCAATCTGGATCTGGGACCATGTACGTCCCGTCTGAATCAGACATGCCGGTTGACTGAACAACAGAACCTGACAATGACTCTCCTTCAGTTCCCAGAGCCGTGTGCGTCTCTGACGCCTCCAGCAGAGCTGAATGTGTGTCAGGAGCAGATGTTAATGATGGAGCGACTGAATCCATCTCTAAAGTTGAAACCGAAACCGATTCGGCGGCTAAATCAGTCTCCTTTTCTACCACTCCTTCATCTGCCACAGAAGACGAAACGGGTACGAAATCAGCAGCCGCAGTTAAATCTGGTGAGGTCTTCTCTGCCGAAGTTGATAAATTGGTCTCAGGCACCTCAGCCTCTCGGGACGGCCCCGTTTCGGGAGTGAAATCCTGCATGCTGACTTGCAATAAAACCTTTTCAAACTCCTCAACGGCAATCGCTGATGCAGTTTCCTCGTCCATCTGGGAACAAGAAAAGGAACCGCGCCTGGAGGAATCGGGCACAGGATCCGGAAAAGTCTGGACTCAAGGAGTGGGATGAGGAAAGGAAGGGTCGTTCCCATTCCAAAGCATTCAAAACATTCCACAGGGCTGGATTATGTATACAGCCGGCAGTTCGCTAGATAACGGTTTCTCTCGGGGGGATTTGCTTACATAAGCTATAGACACCACACAAACCCATATATGACCACGTTTGAGGGTCTACAAAAACATTACGGGGGTAAGCATTCCCAGACGTTATCTAGAAAGAAAGTTATTCTGAAAATCCCTAGGAAACCCTGTAAGAACGAGCACAGAACCTTTGAAACACTTTACAGGATGCCACTTGTTTAAACATTGTTTATCACTCTGTTCGGCTTCAAAAGGACGACAGTCCACTCAAAAACAGTAATCAGTGCAAAAACACAAAAACTCTGTTTCAATCAGGTCTAACGGTCCAAGGGGGATGGATTGGACGGTTGGGTTTTGCTACTGGTGGATCTCATGTGAGTTTGCCATGTCAACAGAGAAGAGAAATCACTGCAAGAGGGAGGAAAAGTTATAATGAATAAGGATTACGAGAGTGCATGATTAAAAAAAAAAAATGGTGATGTGCACGGATAAATCGTTTATAATAAACACTGCAATATTCCCCCCAAAAAGGGTCAATTTTCATTTCATGACACGCTATCGTGATATCTTTTGTCGCAACACGTACCAATCAACCATCCTCCCAAACTCGAAACCTTTTAGATTTTGATAATACCGTGAAAAATAGAGATAAAATGGCATTATTTTCATGATTAAGAATTAATACACCAAGTGATTTCCTTTCATTCTTATACAGTAATACCTCGGTTTAAGAGCAAATCATTGTACGAGCATTGTATCAGAGTGCGAGAAAATTTTTCCCCTCACCCACGCACATTTTTTTGTGGAAAAGTCCTAATGCTCAGCATCTTTGCGCGCATTTTTACTGGATATATCCTAACGACAGTCTCTCACAAAGTAAAACCCTCCTCTCGTCTCCTTCACGCCAGCAGCGACGCAACTCAAAGCTAAAGTGCGCGTTACAGTAAATTGTCAAGTATTTTTAGAGTTTAATTGTCAATTATTAATTAGTATTTATATGAGATCTCAATGGTTATAATTTTAACTGTAATTAATAGGGTTAAACCAAAAATTTTTTTTAAATGGGCATTTATGGTTGTGTGGAACGAATCGAGTGATTTTTAGTGCATTCTTATGGGGAAAATTGTTTTGGTGTACGAGAATTTTGAGTTACGAGCTCTTGGAACGAATTAAACTTGTAAACCGAGGTATTACTGTACCTTGAGATACGAGCATCCCGACATTCGAGTATTCCGATATACAAGCATGCCTTCGAAATTTTTTGTTTTGAGATACGAGTAAATATTTGAGATACGAGCAGCTTACAGGTGCGGACGCTAGGTGTTCGGCACTTATTTACACTTATTATTGCACATCATTTAAATGTACAGCAACACAGATGCAAATAGTCTCTGCCATTATTTAGATCTACAAAAAGCAACTAACTGTTGAAAAGAAATGCTGCTATTTTTACATAGTCTAAATGGAATATATTGCAATTTAAACCGTGAAATAGCAGCTATCGCTATGAAACGATGCTAATTTCACTTAGTGTAAATAGAATCTACTTGATATTTGCACTTAAACATCTATTGCTAGATAACCTTTGTACAAATACCCATTGCTATAATAGAAAGTATTTCATAACACATGCAGAACATTTATATGCCGTAGGTCATTAAAACCTTTGCGGTCTAATTCAGAATTTCTCATATAATGGGAATAAACAAAGCTGGAAATAAGAATTGAATCGCTTGCCAAGACCTGCTATCTCTTTGCCTTGAAGGCTTGTTATTAATTCCTATTTCATAATCCATTCATCTCCACTCTCACGTATACTTGTACGCCCCCATCTGGCCAACGAGTGGAAGTGCAGATAACACTTTCCACACCAAAACAGACGATAAAATTCTAGCAGAGAAACAAGTATTTAAAATTATTAAATTTACTCCTGTCTTAATTACAGGAAACTCCATCTACACAGACAGATCAAACCTGATAGATAAAGCGTCAACATTCGGCCACAAATAGACTCATCCATGACCGTAAAATCTAGAGTTCTCAAATCCGAAGTCCTTCCTAAATTCTGACCTTCAGAGATTTGAGACCACAAGTATGGTCAGCCAATGAGGGAGACCCAAGACCCCTGAACTAAAATAAGAAGCCTCCAGTCCTAAACCTGCCACTGAGAAACGCTGAAATACATCCCACGTTGTAAAACCTGATAGATCCGAGGGAGTAAAGCATTAATAACCCTGAATTCTTCAGCATTCGGTTCTTGACATGTGAGAAAGATGTCAACCCAGCAGGAATGAGGGAGAATAGCACTATTACACAATCTGTTTTTCCACAACAGAGAAAGAGAAGAGAGGCGACAAAGTGACATTTTGCACAAAAGTAGATATTTAGCAGAATGTCTCAGCTACTTTAAAAACTTCTTGCTTACAGTCACAAAGGATGCATTATATTGATTAACCTTATAAGAGATTAATTTAATTACTGAAGTTGTAACTCAAAATTCTTCGCCACGTTACAGGAAAAAACAAAACATTTCTTCTTGTAATCACATATGATGGTGAGATCAGAATATACACACACACGAAAATTAAAGACAATATTTTTGCTTTTTTTAACATTATCAGCAGCAATAATTCATATTGTTCTTACTTTTTAAAAATTATTTGCATTGCATTTTTAACATTTTAACAAAAAAGAATAATTCCAATAAAACTGCAAATCAATTATATTGTCAATGCAATGAAGAGTAAAACTATTTCTGAAGATATACCAAAATGATGTATTGCTCCACTTATAATATACAGCAGTTTAAATAAGCAAACGTTCACCCTAGGCCTGTTAATGGCTTTCAAATCTTCAGACTGTGGAGAGATTGTGTTCTCTGGCTCCTCTATATTTAAGGCTGTGTGTTTTTTAATTATTATTTTGTGAGAGTGATGCATATGGGACAAATTACCAGCTCTGAGAGAAACACACAGAGAGATCGAGAGAGTGAGTCCAGTATCATCATCAAAACTGCTATTTATACCAGTGGAGCATCTCATTAAAGGGATCATATGATTTTTATTTAGCGCGTTATGTATCTGTTTGTGCACGTATAAAATCTGCAAAGTTACAAAGCTCAAAGCATCCCACAAAAAGGCAGATCCAGAACAAGCTGAAATGCTTTTCATCGACTTTAATATATCGGCCACTTATATTATCTTAAATACTGAAAGAACTCTTTGTTTATTGCTTGTAACATATTTATTTGTTCTTCTTTATTATTTACTACTTTTGTGTATATATATTAGTTTTCAAATTCTTAACACACAATTTTTTTAGTTTTAGTCATTTGTAATAAATAAAAATGCTTGTAATTACACATGTATAGTAATACCTTGAGATACGAGCGTCCCGACATACGAGATACGAGCAAATTTTTGCTTTGAGATACGAGTAAATATTTGAGATACGAGCAGCTTACAGACGCTAGAGGTGTTCAGCACTCGGAGCAGCTCAAGCGCCTCATTTATGGGTAATTGCATATGATCTCCACTAGAGGCAGCTTGGTTTTACAGCGGGAGGTTACCGGGGGCGACGAGTGATTAAGAGTATTAAGCTGGGAGCAGCAGAAGTTATGAGTGTTCAATAATAATAAATATGAGCTTCTGAGTCTATCCAATACACAACACGGGAAGAAACACTACACCTCCGCACATGCCGTCATTAGCCGCTACTGTATCGTCTGTCTCGAAGGTAAGAACTAATTAAAACCTCATTTTATTTTATATCACAGGAATTCTTATATACTATAATTTGTGTGTGTGTCTATAGCAATTAAAAACATGTTTTTTCCTATTGTTATTAGCACTAATAAAGGAGATTTTTTAGAGGGCCGGAACAGATTATTTTTTATCCCTGTTATTTCTGTGATTTGAGATACAAGCAATCTGAGTTATGAGCTCCGTCCTGGAACGGATTATGCTCGTATCTCAAGATATTAATGTAATTAATATAATAAAAAGTTGAGGGCAATTGAATTAATTTAGTTCAACAACCTTTTTTGTTTCAAACACATTTGGCATTGGTTTACTTCCAGAGACGACTCCCAGAATCGGATCGGATCACAAGGGCCTTATAGATTCCCACCCCTATTATGAACTGTCTTTATAGTCGCTTTAGAAGCTGATATAATACAGGGCTTTACATTTCCATCCCACGCTTGAGATGTTCAGCCAACCCTTTGTACATATCCACATGTTTTAGAAAGACAAAAGCATAGAGGAGCTACAATAATGTTGAAAAACAATGTAATTTTTGAACATTTAATGTCCTCCTGTAGTCCATAACTTTATCCCTTAATAAAAAAAAAAAGACATTTAAATATTTTTTCCTATGAAAAAAAAACTTAAAATAGCTTGACTGTAACTACTCCCTTGCTTCATTTAGTATACGTGGATTCATTAATATACAAATTAGCCTCGCCTCCACCCAATCACAAGCTCAGATCCACGTGCTCAACTTTACTGTAGTAAACGCTGCACAATGGTATCGCTCTTTACAACGTCAGACAAATACCAGAAACTAATATGATTGGTCTTTTGCTTGACTGCGTTATCAAACAGTCAATAATGTGTTGCTAATGTCACAAACCATGTTTCCGTTCAAACCAATCAACAACCTTAGAAACGCTCTGATCGAAAGGCATATAGTTCATCATAACATCGTAATACACATTACATATACAATTCACCTACTATATTGCATAGTAAACAATCTATTACTCCCAATACACAAAATAAAGAATTTGAAATGAATTTCTCAATGTGCTGCAGTCTGCAATATTTGTGCAACGTGTGAAAAAGATCTTGAAATTAACCATAAACCAATGATGAAACACGTGTGGATTCATGATGTGGTCATATGGAGGAAGTGAAGACACAAACAATGAATCCTGAACCTCGCCAGACAAAAACGGCTATTCGGACTTATCTCGGAAATATGACTACGGTGTTACTGGCCCTTGTGATTATGACTCTAATGTGAACATGGAAAGGTATTCACAAGCTATTTTACTGCCAAAAGCAAAAAGTGTAATCAATTAGATAAAAAATTAGATAAAATTAGATTTAAAAAAAAAGGGAAAATAAAATAAATTTAAATATAAAAAAAAAAAAAAAAAGGTTTTAAACCTTTAATACATGTATTCAACAATCGTCCGCTGTTGACATTTCAGTAGTTCACTAAAAAAGAAGCAGACAGGAACTATATATGCATAAATGCTAAAATTATAAAACCAAACAGGAACATTAGATGGAAAGACAAAAATATGCATGAAGTAGTAATTGTTTCAGCTGCCATCTACAGGTCTATCTGAGTGAAAACAAGAGCAAAGCCTACCCAATCTAGTTCACGATATGCCTGGGATTCAAGGCCTATTCCAACAGATAAGACAAGATACGTTCAGGCGATGTCCTGACCCGAGTTCTTGAACTTTCAATAATAAAAGCACAAAGAAAGAACAAGATAAAAGTGCAAGCCTACTTAACATTCCTGCATCCAGTCGTTCTCCCATGAGTTTGCCCACCCTCCCAATCCCCCAGTCTCCCTATCTGATGGGCAGAAAGGTGTGCTGGGAATTCCTCAAATGCTTCGGCCTGTTTAGACTCGTGCAGAATGTCTCTGAACGTCCTGCCAAATGCATCACTTAGATTAAGACGGAGAAAATGCAAGGCTAATTCTAGGCACAGAAAGAGTTCACGGAGTCGTCTAGTGATTATCCTTACAGCAGGACTTGGCAGGGGCATGTTCAATTTATCCAACTAGGTTATACAAGATATCCAACCTTTGAATGTCAGTTATGCTGCAGTTTTACTTTGGGCGATGAGATGCATTAAAAAAAAGACCTTGATCTTTCCTTTCAAGCAATTTAAATGACGAATGACTAAGAGAAATGTGGTCACTTGGTCAGCTGGAAAAAACAACTATTAGAAAAAACATTGTTCACTAAAGAAAGCATTTGCAACTACATTCTGCTCAGACCAGATCACATTAATGCCACAAACCATACGCCATCTGTCTACACAATATATTTACTCAGGAGAAGAGTAAACATAATATTTAAGAAAAAATATACTGCCGCTGTTTGGATTTAAATAGGCAAATGTTTAAGAGTGAATGATTGGATCATCATTGCAATGATTATTATGTTTCCAGCATGTTATATGTTTGGCAGCAGTTCTTCGACTCTAACTGATGTAGTGTGTAGCTTTTCATTTCTTAAACAACCATGTATGAAGAAACATCACGTTCATATTCCAGGATCACAAGATTGATCAGGATGAAACTGTGAGAGAAAGGTTGTGAGGAGCATGAAGAATCATTTTCTCCTCTGAGTCCAGAGCTTCAATTCACTGAGAGTGTTTGGGATGTGCTGGAAGAAACTTTACAGAGTAAAGTATTGACAACACAAGATCTTCAACAAAAACTCATGCACCTCTTGATGGAAAAACATCACATGTACTTCCATAAAGAAGTGCATTTGACAGAGTTAAAGCGTTAGCAGGTGTAGGACTATGGTTGAAAACACATGTAAACGTCGGTTGCAGAAGTGCAAGCTGAAATTCGCTTTATTTAGATCTTCAAAGATTAAACGGGTCTTGAACATGACAAAACTTGCTACAACAGACAGGAAAGCTACCAGTTTAAAATGTTTACTTTGTGTCCAGTGTAGACCGCATCAAACAGTTGTGGTGCGTCATGTAAAAAAAAAAAGCAATCTGGCTAAATCAGTTCATACCCAACAATGCCATGGAACTAAAGGGAACAAAGAAAAAACTATTTTGGATCTACATATAATACAACTGGTGCACCCACATCTGTAGACAGTCACCGCTCCCTCAACCTGGAGTCTCAAGAGTGTACCGCTGTCATCTTTACAGTTTTGTCCCCCCCCAAAAAAACCTGTACATTGCATTAACATTCTAATCAATTCTTATTTCAATCATGCAGACTTAACATCCGTTCTCCACACAATTCAATAAACAGATCAAGTGTGCAACAAGTGGGAAAAAACTCCTTCGACAAAGCCTAGTCAAAGGTTAAAAAAGGTCACGAACGTAGGTCACAAACCATCTTTTTGTGCTTTTAATTCCAGCATACACCCCCTTAAGGAGGAAAGCTCCCACCACCACCACCACCAAAATTGTGAAAACATGAGCAGAAGGTTTTTCAGTTCAGCTTAAAGACCGTTTTGAAAGGACCAACTGGTACGTCTTCGAGAACCAGGATTTGGAGGTGCACACATCAACTGGGGCTGTTGCATTAAGAACTGTGCTAACGAATCAGGATTTACCCCAGCCAGAAGCCCTGCATTACTAAAGAGGTCAGGAGCCTTTTAAAAGCTTGCAATACTGCCTTCAGGTCCAGAGTTAAAGCCCTCTACAGTGCAGCCAGAGCTAACCTTAAGAGAGCCATCAATCGTGAGTACAAAAGAGAAATTGAAGAACACTACAGACAAAGACACACAATGACCCGCAACGACTCTAGAAGGGTATACAGCATCTCAAAAACAAAAATCATGACTCACGGGAAAGTCGTAAGGAAAGGAAGTCAATGAACACGTGAAGTGAAGGAGTGAAACGACGTGGGCTCCGAGTGCTCGACCAC
Source organism: Rhodeus uyekii (assembly GCA_037043235.1). Taxonomy (NCBI): domain Eukaryota; kingdom Metazoa; phylum Chordata; class Actinopteri; order Cypriniformes; family Acheilognathidae; genus Rhodeus; species Rhodeus uyekii. The sequence continues at coordinate 263,977 of JAWRVZ010000170.1, forward strand.
CACTAGCGTCGCAGTCTGCAAGCGTGCTCCTATCTCAAATCTTTACTCGTATCTCGAAGCAAAAAAATAGCTTAAATGTTTTATCGTATCTTGGAATACTCATATGTCGGGACGCTCGTATCTCAAGGTATTACTGTATGTTGGACCTTTTAAAAACATGCCTTCACAAACACTAGTTAAAGCTGAGCTTGTGATGTTTGAGTTGTGGCAGATGCGAAGTGCAAAAGAGGCATTTAGGCATTGCTAGGTGCCACTAGTGTCGAAGAAACAAAATACTTCACCTTTAAAGGATTTTTAAAATCCTTTTTACTTTCCAATAATTAAATGTGCATTATGTTTTTCTACTTAGTCTACGTACCTTCTAACATTACTTAAAATAAAAAATTAATTGTTTAGTATTGCATCTCAAACATGCAATATGTGGGATCTCGTAGCAGTATGTGGAATCTTCAAGAAAGCCAAGATAAGCATTCAGCCGTGAGAAACGAGGTCTATGTGTTATATAGAATTGCTCTATCTGCCCTCCAAATTGGTGATTCGTTCTTGATTAATGAAAGCCAGTTATTTACCATTCAACAACAGAACAAACTCAACTACATGAGAAAGTTGTAAGACAGATAGTTCTAGTGTTTTACAAGAAAATAAAATTCACTTGAAATTTCAAGCTTAATTTAATGTCTTACTGTTTCTTTGTAATAGTTTGTGAAATTTACAAGCAATTCTTGAGTGAAAATTATTTCTACACCCAATTTGAATGTAGATTTCAATTCCATAGACTAGCGACAGTCCTTTTTCCCCACAATTTCTCACCATAACACATACAGACACGTAACAGCTTGAGCATGTACATTTCACCATAAAGTGTGTGTGTCTGTGTGTGTTTTGAGGTTGGAGCGTTTCACCATGCACCAAACACTCTTTGTTTACACATCACAACCAAAAGCTCTTTCCCAGAAAAGGAACTGTTGCGAGAGCATTAGCAATGTGACTAAGAATCAGCAAGGGAAGTTCATACAGACATTTTTATTCATCGAGACAGATCATTCTTAGTCTACATCAAAAGAGTAGTTCTCCCCAAGATAAAAATGATTCACATAATACAACGAAAACAAATAGTGAGATATATATACAGTGGAGTTCACTTATCTCGAGTCCCGGTTAACTCGCCAATATTATTATGTCAACGTTTTTGAAGTGGAATCGCCCAACTCCCTATTTGTCTTAGTATTTTTGATTCTTTAATGTCGCCGAAATCTAATATCTTGAGCATAAAAAAAGACAAATTCGCCACTTCACATAGTTATTTCGTGACTAACTAGCATACCTAGTTCACTGCGCATGTGTTGTCGTTTGCCCTGCACGTGGATCGCGGTCCGCTCACGGTTCACTTCCTGTCGCTGATCTCATCTGAGGGATAACATGCTGTAGCATCCCGCACGGTTTTTGTGATTTTGTGAGCAATCTTTGTGTTTGCATTGTTGGAGAATATAATTAAAGGTTTGTATCAAGAATCGAAGGTGGTTTTTATTGAGGTGGTTTTACATATGCCTTTTGTTGTTAGCAAACATATACACAGTACAGTGCATGTAAACATTTTTTAGATGAATGCCGATCGCTTCAAACAAATTACGGCAACACTGTTGTGTAAAAAACACCAAAAACTCGAGCATGTACATTCTCATTTAATAACTCACATCATGTACATCAATACATTTTCATTTTTCTTTCTTGCGAGGGTTGTTGTATTTGGCGCTCTGACAGCTGACAGCTTTCTGTTCTGATTCTGACTTGTGTTTGTTTTCTTATTGTGTGAATTTCGCGCACAAGCACTGTGTACCGAGCCTGAATAGTTATGGATAATTGACGTCATGCAAGCAACATTTGAAATTCGAAATGTGATCTTACACAAAAAAGTAAATCATTCTATGGGTGCGGGTTATGCCAAAGATTTTTATACACAAAACCTAAAACCCGCTGGCTATATGAACATGCGGATTATCTGCTTCTGCGGGTTATATGTGGGAAAATATATGTTATCTCGCTAAACGGTTCTCAATGCTTTTTTGCAACCCCCAAGGCCGTCGACATAACCAAACTCCCCTGTACATACACATACAGTATATATTGTTTATATAAGCCTTCTAACATCATGAAATAACTTTGTGAGAGGAACAGTGAAATTTAAGGGGTTAGTTCACCAATTTTTTTTAATTGTGACAAAGTCCTTCGAAGGATGCAGTCTTTGAATTGGGACACAGCTCGGAGTCTGTTGTGTGCATTCTGCACGTAGGCTCCCTCTGGCTTAGAGCATGAATGAAACGGATATTACACGAGAATGAACCTCATTGGTTCTTGCTGAAGCTCAAACGTGACGCGCAACACGAGACTGAACCTCATTGGTTCCTGTTGAAGCTCAAACGTGATGCGTAACACGAGAATGAACCTCATTGGTTCTTGCTGAAGCTCAAACGTGATGCATAACATGAGAATGAACCTCATTGGTTCTTGCTGAAGCTCAAACGTGATGCGTAACACGAGAATGAACCTCATTGGTTCCTGTTGAAGCTCAAACGTGATGCGTAACACGAGAATGAACCTCATTGGTTCTTGCTGAAGCTCAAACGTGATGCGTAACACGAGAATGAACCTCATTGGTTCTTGCTGAAGCTCAAACGTGATGCGTAACACGAGAATGAACCTCATTGGTTCTTGCTGAAGCTCAAACGTGATGCGCAACACGAGACTGAACCTCATTGGTTCCTGTTGAAGCTCAAACGTGATGCGTAACACGAGAATGAACCTCGTTGGTTCTTGCTGAAACTCAAAGGTGACGCGTAACACGAGAATGAACCTCGTTGGTTCTTGCTGAAGCTCAAAAGTGACGCGTAACACGAGAATGAACCTCGTTGGTTCCTGCTGAAGCTCAAAAGTGACGCGTAACACGAGAATGAACCTCGTTGGTTCCTGCTGAAACTCAAAGGTGACGCGTAACACGAGAATGAACCTCGTTGGTTCTTGCTGAAGCTCAAACGTGATGCGCAACACGAGACTGAACCTCATTGGTTCTTGTTGAAGCTCAAAAGTGACGCGTAACACGAGAATGAACCTCGTTGGTTCCTGCTGAAGCTCAAAAGTGACGCGTAACACGAGAATGAACCTCGTTGGTTCCTGTTGAAGCTCAAACGTGATGCATAACACGAGACTGAACCTCATTGGTTCTTGTTGAAGCTCAAATGTGATGCGTAACACGAGAATGAACCTCATTGGTTCCTGTTGAAGCTCAAACGTGATGCATAACACGAGAATGAACCTCGTTGGTTCTTGCTGAAGCTCAAACGTGATGCGTAACACGAGAATGAACCTCATTGGTTCCTGCTGAAACTCAAACGTGACGCGTAACACGAGAATGAACCTCATTGGTTCTTGTTGAAACTCAAAGGTGACGCGTAACACGAGAATGAACCTCGTTGGTTCTTGCTGAAACTCAAAGGTGACGCGTAACACGAGAATGAACCTCATTGGTTCCTGCTGAAGCTCAAAAGTGATGCGTAACACGAGAATGAACCTCATTGGTTCTTGCTGAAGCTCAAACGTGATGCGTAACACGAGAATAAACCTCGTTGGTTCCTGTTGAAGCTCAAACGTGATGCATAACACGAGACTGAACCTCATTGGTTCTTGTTGAAGCTCAAATGTGACGCGTAACACGAGAATGAACCTCATTAGTTCTTGCTGAAGCTCAAACGTGACGCGTAACACGAGAATGAACCTCATTGGTTCCTGTTGAAGCTCAAACGTGACGCGTAACACGAGAATGAACCTCATTGGTTCCTGTTGAAGCTCAAACGTGATGCGTAACACGAGAATGAACCTCATTGGTTCTTGCTGAAGCTCAAACGTGACGCGTAACACGAGAATGAACCTCGTTGGTTCTTGCTGAAGCTCAAATGTGATGCGTAACACGAGAATGAACCTCATTGGTTCTTGTTGAAGCTCAAAAGTGATGCGTAACACGAGAATGAACCTCATTGGTTCTTGTTGAAACTCCAACTTGATGCGCAACACGAGACTGAACCTCATTGGTTCTTGTTGAAGCTCAAAAGTGATGCGTAACACGAGAATGAACCTCATTGGTTCTTGTTGAAACTCCAACTTGATGCGCAACACGAGAATGAACCTCATTGGTTCTTGTTGAAGCTCAAAAGTGATGCGTAACACGAGAATGAACCTCATTGGTTCTTGTTGAAACTCAAAAGTGATGCGTAACACGAGAATGAACCTCATTGGTTCTTGTTGAAGCTCAAAAGTGATGCGTAACACGAGAATGAACCTCATTGGTTCTTGTTGAAACTCCAACTTGATGCGCAACACGAGACTGAACCTCATTGGTTCTTGTTGAAGCTCAAAAGTGATGCGTAACACGAGACTGAACCTCATTGGTTCTTGTTGAAGCTCAAAAGTGATGCATAACACGAGAATGAACCTCATTGGTTCTTGTTGAAGCTCAAAAGTGATGCGTAACACGAGAATGAACCTCATTGGTTCTTGTTGAAGCTCAAAAGTGATGCGTAACACGAGAATGAACCTCATTGGTTCTTGTTGAAGCTCAAAAGTGATGCGTAACACGAGAATGAACCTCATTGGTTCTTGTTGAAACTCCAACTTGATGCGCAACACGAGACTGAACCTCATTGGTTCTTGTTGAAGCTCAAAAGTGATGCGTAACACGAGAATGAACCTCATTGGTTCTTGTTGAAACTCAAACTTGATGCGCAACACGAGAATGAACCTCATTGGTTTCTGCTGAAACTCAAACGTGACGCGTAACACGAGAATGAACCTCATTGGTTCTTGTTGAAGCTCAAATGTGACGCGTAACACGAGAATGAACCTCATTGGTTCTTGCTGAAACTCAAACGTGACGCGTAACACGAGAATGAACCTCATTGGTTTCTGCTGAAACTCAAACGTGACGCGTAACACGAGAATGAACCTCATTGGTTCTTGTTGAAGCACAAACGTGATGCGCAACACGAGAATGAACCTCATTGGTTCTTGCTGAAACTCAAATGTGATGCGTAACACGAGAATGAACCTCATTGGTTCTTGCTGAAACTCAAATGTGATGCGTAACACGAGAATGAACCTCATTGGTTCCTGCTGAAGCTCAAACGTGACACGTAACACGAGAATGAACCTCATTGGTTCTTGCTGAAACTCAAATGTGATGCGTAACACGAGAATGAACCTCATTGGTTCCTGCTGAAGCTCAAACGTGACACGTAACACGAGAATGAACCTCGTTGGTTCATGCTTCTGTTTATCAAAATAGAACGCTATACGCATTTTCGCTGGTCGGTGTGTCAATGTAAATTTGTGGAGAGACAATCAGATTTCATTAAATATATCTTCATTTGTGTTCCAAATGTAAATGAAAGTCGGACCGGTTTGGACCAACATGAGGGAGAGTAAATGAAAGCATGTTTATTTTTGGATGAACTAACCCTTTAAGTCTTTGTTCGGAGAAAACGTTCAAATGACTTCAGAATACTTGAAATATCATGCAAGAGTTACATAGACTACTTTCATGTATTTTAGTCCTATTCAGAGCCTGACAGCACAAAAATAACCATGTGCTACGATGAGATGAAAACGAGACGTTCTGCTTGACAACAGAAAGAAACCAGTACAAGTTTGGAACAACATAAGTGAGAAAAATGGGGAACTTTCATGTTTGGGTGAACTACTTTAACTCACAGATATCAGATCGTCAAACCACAGTGTTGCATTTTAAAAGCATGCAACAATCACCATGTTTTAAGTGCTAGTGTTCAAATGTTTTTGAGACATAGCCACAATTTCACACTGTTCACAATAGAGTGGTGAAGCAAACATTAGCCAACTCATTCTGATTCTCACCCGACCATTCAGCTAAATGTCATCTTGTGCACAAATGAGACCGGGTTAAACATCGCAGACCTTGATCATACAGACTGTCAACATCAAGCTTGGACTAACTGACAGATAACTCGGGACACAGGACGATTACAAACTCAGTGTATGAGACCAGACGACATTCAATGGTTACTGGGTACATTACGACAAAAACTGTTTTAATTCATGAAAGGGCTGGTAATGAATTTAATAAATTGGTAAGAAAGAGTGTTTTTATAATGTTATATATGTGAAAATGTATTCCTGTGATCAAAGCTGTATTTTCAGCATCATTACTCCAGTCTTCAGTGTCACATGATCTTAAATGATCTTGAAAACTATTTTATTCAGGATTCTTTGATGAATAGAAAGTTCTTAAGAACAGCAAATTTCATCTCAATATTACTTTGTTGCAGTTAAGATATTAAACTACACCAAAAGTGGCCATTAAAATTCCTAAAGACTGAAAATCTAAATATAATTAGACTAGAACACCGAGGCAAATGAACTCATGAATGAACTCAAATTACTGAAGACTGGAGTAAGGACGTGTTTAAATGATTCAAAAAGAAAACAGATAAAATAACAGCAAAAGCATTACCGAACTGAAACAATATATTCTGATGCCTTACTAAACCGATTTGCTACAATGAATCAAGACTTCTCTTCGTTAAGATGAAAGACGACAGACGGACGAATGGAAATCACATGGACATTTGTTTGCTACATCAGTCTCAAGGCTCAATAAAACCATCACTGAAAAGGATTTTTAGGTTCAAACACTCGTCCATGGCGCACAATGCAGGCTTACGGTCACAAGAGAATGGCCTGGCAAACGGAAACGCTCACACCTGCGGTCTCAGCGTCTGCGTCCATCTAATGCTCCACTGCTTATGAATAAAGCTGCCACTGATTGTGTGGCATTTGAGACGCATCGACTTCTACCATTGAGAAGAGGTGAAAGAGCGCTCGAGCACTTTCCTCATGCACGCTCTTGGTCGTTTTGTGCATAGAATTCAATAACAAACATTTGCTGAATAACTGTGCCAAGATGCCCTGAAATCAGATGCCTTGAATCAAACAGCACTTAAATTCTCCCTATCATGCTATTTTAAAGTTTTAGAGTCTCTTACAACAGGTTTACATGCATCCAAAGTCCAAAAACCGACTCATAACTTTTCCAATGATTCGCAATTGTCTCGTCCAAAGATTCAATCTCTCTAAATCCCTCCTTTTCGCAGGCAACTCTGCTCTGATTGGTCAGACGCCCCAGTCTGTTGTGATTGGTCGGCACCGAAACTCTCATTACCATAACTGAACTTCAGCCCCGGAGTCTTCCTAAAGCTCAGCGATTGCACACACTGTAACAATGTATATTTTACCATATCCATCCAACACTAGCCATTTTGAACAGGACTTTTCTCCGTGATTCGCTACTGAGATTGATGTACAACGAGATGTTGCAGCTGTAATTCCTCCAGCCTTAACAAGTTTATGTCCATCAACTCACCCATGTGTATATTTCTAATTTATTGCCGTGCACATGTGGAAATACATCAATAACAGCGCACGTTAGCCGTTAGCAGTGACTGATGTAACATCAAAGTTCATCTTGCTCAATCATTACTCAAAAAAATAAGAAAAACCGTCAATCTGCATTAATTGACAGGAAATACCTTGATATACGAGCATAATCCATTCCAGGATGAGCTCGTAACTGGAGCTGCTCGTATCTCAAATCTTTTTTTACCATAAGCAATAACAGAAAAAAAATGTATCCATTCCGGCACTCTAAAAAACACCCTTATTAGTGCTAATAACAATGGAAAAAACATGTTTTAAGTGCTATAGAGACACACACACATTTATAGTATAAGGATTCTTGTGATAAAAAAATGTGGTTTTAATTATGAGTTCTTTTGTGACAGACGATACTGTAACAGCATGTGCGGAGGAATTACGTAGATAATGCAAACACAATATGGAAGTGTAGTGTTTCTTCCCGTGTTGTGTATTGATAGACTCAGAAGCTCATATTTATTATTATTGAACACTCATAACTCATTCTGCTCCCAGCTTAATACTCGTGAGTCACTCGTCGCCCCCGGTAACCTCCCGCTGTAAAACCAAGCTGCCTCTAGTGGAGATCATATGCAATTACTCCATAAATGAGGCGCTTGAGCTGCTCCGAGTGCTGAACACCTCTAGCGTCTGTAAGCTGCTCGTATCTCAAATATTTACTCGTATCTCAAAGCAAAAATCTGCCCGTATCTCGGAATACTTGTATGTCAGGACACTCATATCATTCATGGCATCGCTGTAATGGATTTTGTGGATAAGACTGATTTCTGCTGGATCAGGTGACACTACAGAAAACAAAATCTCACCAAAACAGCATTTCAAGTTTACTTTAAGCTTTTTCTAGAAGTCTGTTTCTTGAGAAAAATCTCTCAGCGACATTTAACTTGTGCAAAAACACACTCTTTAAATAAGAATCTCTTTATCACACATGACAATCTGTGTTAAACGACCACACTATCATCAGATAAAATCAATGGAGCAAAAGACACGCAAGACGCCCCATTTATGCCAATCAGCGTTAGAGAGTTTACACGGAGCCTGTGATCGGTGAGCGAACAGACGTTTCGAACGGGACCGATCCGCGTAACAAACACTAAAGCGCTGTCGGGACGACACTGCTAAAAATAGGTTTGTGTGTTTGAAAGAGTGAGGCTGTGAAAATACTTTTTCTCCTGTTTAGAATTACATGACGACTAGCTCACGAAGACTATTTAGATGCAATACGACACCTAATCCAGTTTAGTTGCTTTAATTTAGGCATTTTGGCCCCAAGTCCTTAAAGGGATAGTTCACTCAAAAAGAAAAAAACTAAAGCAAATTCTGTCATTAATTACTCTCTGTCATGTCATTGCAAACCCATAAGATTTAATGTCAGACCTGTACTCGTGCACAACTACTTTATATTATATTTGTCCCAAAATGCACAAGTGTAGATTAGACTTATGCATGCATGTATAGTTGCCGTCTGATGATTTGTGCATGTATAATCCCTGTCTGCTTTGTTTTTAGTGCAACTTCTGAAATGTAAACAATGTGTGATTTCGCACCAGACCTCCAAACTTTCCATAAGACTTTCGTTCATCTTCAGAACACAAATGAAATGTGAATAAAAGCCTAAATTCAATCTGTTCATCATATAAAGCCAACGTAAATTTCAGTAAATTCGGATTAAACCGTTAAACTCATATGGATTCGTTTTACGATCTCCTTACAATGTTTTTGAAGCGTCAAAGTGGTAGTTGAGTAGCTGTCAACTTGTCAAAAAAATCTTCATTTGTGTTCCTGAAGTTGAACGAAAGTCACACTCAAACAGTAGAGAGTGGCGCTTGCAACGCCAAAGTCATGGGTTTGATTCCCAGGGAAGAAAGAACTGATTAGAATGTCAATGTGTTTCTTGAATGCAATGCAAGTCGCTTTGGATAAAAGCGTCTGCCGTTAATTTTTGGATGAACTATACCACTCATTTCTGGCCCTTGTTTCACATTAAGATCTAAACTCTCTTGAGACAAACACATGCTTGTGGTTCGTTTTCACAGTTAAACGAAAATAACTAGACTAAACAGCGTGAAGACTCGTCTCAACAGCCTCAAGCCTCTAATATTGAGATTAGATTAGATTAGGCTGTTGTTCTTCAGGTTCTCATCGCCCTGGGCAACAAGTTACAATATCAACCTGTGGTTTAAGGGATCAACACCCGTCCAGAGAGTCAATACTAGTGATTACAATTAATATGCAAAAACAACAACTAATCCTTTTGTTGCTGATTTTGAAATATAAGTGTCTTGGGAAGCCACTCTGTAGATTCCAGAATAAATCCAATGCACAAACAGCAGGTTTCAAGCGGTGAAGTTTGGAGGTCTGGTGCGAAATCACACATTGTTGACATTTCAGAAGTTGCACTAAAAACGAAGCAGACAGGGATTATACATGCACAAATCATCAGACAGTAACTATACATACATGCATGCATGCATGCATGCATGCATAAATCTAATCTACACTTGTGCATTTAGAGACAAATCTAATATAAAGTGGTTGTGCACACGTACGGGTCTGACATTAAATCACACGCTGTTGCAAGAAAAGCAGCTGTGAGGAATGAATCGATCTGACTCTTGCAACAGTGTCGCATTAAACTCCCGAAGACACGCGAGTGTATCCAGCGTTACACAGCCGCCTGTGCGCGAGCGCGTGTTTTCTGCGCGTTGCTGCATCAAGCATCGGCGCGCGCTGACGTTGGCAACAGATCCGCGCTCCATCCGCTCCTACAGCGTCAATTCTGCGCTCTAGCGTCGCGTCAAACTTCTCTTTTCACGATCATCCGATGTGAAACGTCAAAGCGGCTCGTACTTACCCAAATCGTCCATGTTTCGCTTCGGCGGCGGGGGACAGAGCCCGTGGTTTAGCGCTCGGCTCTGTTTCGTTTATCGTGTGCGCTCGGCAGTCGCACGCGGAGAAGTTTTCAACTCGAGGTGCACGAGCAGCGCGAGCCCGCGTCCAGTCGAGCACACGCCGCGCGCGCTCACTGTGCAGAAAGAAACGAGACTAAAACTATATATACTGTAAATGTGTGTGTATATATATATATATATATATAATGAAATAGTAAAGTTCTTCAAATTATTTTATTTTTTAGCTATAATCATATAATTGAAGAAATGTTATAAATATAACTAAATATAACTACATTAGCTACAAATAATAATAATAATACATGCTATTATTCAAACATAACATATTATACCATAATTGAAGAAATATTACAAATATAGATTAAAAATAATAATAATGTATTACAATACATTTTAGTAAAACAATAGACATATAATGTATAATAATAATAATATAACATTTATATACAACATAATAATAGTACAACAAATAATAATGGGTGAAAATGTATAATAAAATAATACATTTATTCACACAATAAATGTTAATAAAATATTAATGTTTAATCATTAGAATGTATTATACATTTGTTATATATAATTGAAGAAATATTACAA
>JAWRVZ010000170.1:282500-335000 GCA_037043235.1 Rhodeus uyekii
ACCATCTTGAAAAACTCAGGGTTCAACAGAGTTTGGATAGCGACTCACGTTCCATTGACGGCTTTCGCGCTGGCCACGCGGTCCTGGAAGCCATGAACCCACAAGCTGGGAATGTCATCGTCCACGATTTCCATCTTTCTGCCAGCAAAGCTGCTGTTCTCGAACAGATGTAGTTTGTGGTCGGCACTGTCCTGGTAATGGGCCGTAAACAGAAGGCTCAGTGGCTGAGATCTTTAAGAGCATGTGTGGTGTGTGAATGTGTGTCTCACCACTCTCAGGGGTCTGATGGACAGGAGGCAGTTACTGCTCTGGCTGTTGGTCCAGGTGGTCCAGCGAGGATATTCTCCTTTCTCCAAAACAAACTGCTCTCCCAAAAAGCCTTTCTGCTCAAAGCCGACCCATCTATGATGAGAACACATTCACAGACAAGCTCACAAACGGACGACTCCTTTAGATCAGGGGTGCCACATGTTTTTGGCTTGTGAGCTGCTTATAAAATGACCAAGTCAAAATGATCTACCTACTATACAAATACAAAACATATATTTATTTATGAATATATTGAGAATTATAGTGAGTTAGCGTAGCTTGCAGAACTACATGAATATTCAGAGGGAAGTCCGAAAATGCCGCTCCACATTTGCCTTCTTTGGTATAGCAATGACAGACGGGCAGACGAGGCAAACGCACTACCAAAATGACATAGAAAATAAAAAGTCTGTTTGGAAATGGTAAGTTTTTGACCTTTCACTTCTTACAGGTCCCACACTCATTTTCATACCCTTTCTTACATTTAAAGGAAATAAATTGGAGGCTTTCTCATTAACTTGCTAGAGTTTTGCAGCACTTGGCACTGTTGTGCACATGCGCGGTGACCCGTGTGTCAGAAAAGGTTTCAAATTCATTTGTAGTTCTTTTTTTGTGTGTTGTATATCTACAGTAGGTATTTTTTTTACTTCCTTTCACTGCACAAATTATGCTTTGAATCAGTGTTTTGTTTTTGTTTCAAATTCAAATATCAGATACATTTACTTGACATGAGAAATTAAGTTAGGTTTCTGAAAAATGCATCGAAATGAAGTGAGTTAACAAGAAAAAATAAAAACAATGGGGTCAGAAAAGTAAACTTAATTCAAAGTTACATTTTCCATCAAACAATGCTGTTATAAGTATTTTATTTGAGTTTTCTTTCTGACTTTTATATATTTCAGGAACAGTGCAAAAATCCTTCACATTTTCTTTTTGTGTTCCAAAGAAGAAAACAAAGTCATACAGGTGGGTACATAATGACAGGATTTTCATTTTTGGGTGACCTGTGTCTTTAAATATCGGGGAGGTCAGATCAAATCAAACAAATCAAACTCCCTGACCATATGTTTCAAGTAACTCAGAAGGTTTTAGCTGTGTCCGAAATCGCCCCTTTACCCTCATTCACTATTCCCTACATTAGCGCACTAAAATAGTTCACTTGAAGGAGTGAACGAAAATGAGAGAGTGAATTCAGACACTGAATAGTTTGTGTTTGCCGTTTAATAACCGTTAGACTGGAAGCTCCAGTAGTGATGAAAAGATTTATCCAAAACTAAAATTTAATGATCAATTCAAAATAAATGTATGGATGTATGATATTACAGGAAAGTCAATAGAGAAGATGTACTCACGGGCCAGACTCAACTATGATTGATCCAACTTTTTCCAAGTTCTTCTCAATCAGGTCCTTGGATTCTGCCGACAGCTCGATTTTCTTTCCTCGGAAGTTCTCAAATTCATAAAGCGAGACCTGTTAAGACATACAAGTCATAAACGGTTTGGGAAGATCTTCCTAAAAACATGGTAACACTTTACACATTGTTATCAGTTAATTACATTAGTTAACAACCTATAATTCATACGGTAACACATGTATTTCTCATTTTTAGATAACTTTAGTTAACTAAAGGAACAGATGCATCTCTACCACTGTTGCAGCTGTGTTCGTAGGACAAACATCTCACTCGTTTCTCCTTAGCAGCAATGAGATTAACTACAGAACAAATGACGTTTGCTTATGTCTAATGCTTCTCAGAACTTTTTCCTGGAGAAGCAATCTTGAATATTTCTCATCAAATTGTTCAAATGATGCGAGATGGTCCACATTAATTTACAGCTCAATAATGCGTGTCAGCTATTGACTCTGTTGTTGTGTCTATTAATGCATTGTTAAGTTGTGTTAAGTTGAAATTGATACATGATAATAACTGAGAATCATAAAAAAAGTTTTCTCTTTGCTGTCCTCTGTGAGTAATAACTCGATACAATGATACATTTGCATATTTGGACCTTGTAAATTGCTCCCGCTCCTCCTTGGCTCTTCCCAGCGACTTGCTGATCCGGGACTCCCTGCTGATCCGACATCTCTCTGCCCGTCAAACACACAAACACACGTGAGAAAGAGCCATTCTGAAACACTGCATATGCATGAGAACAGCGAATAAACAAACGTTATACAGAGTAAATCTATGATATTTGATCTACAGTGGACACTTATAAACACCTGAATGGCATTGCATAGTATTAAAACAAGGGGCTTTTATTTTAAGGAAAGATGCATGAGCATGTTATTGATGTAAAAAATTATAATCTAATCTATCATTAGACAACATGAAATACATTTTACACAGCTGAGGTTTAACACACATTGAAAAAAAACACTCAAAAGGAACACATTAAATGGATAATTATGTGCATTGCACTGATTTATGTTTGCAAAAGTATTGATAAAACAAAACAGACGATGAAACAAATGATATTTATCTGTAACTGAGATGCACAAGCTGAGGTTTAACAAACGTTAAAAAACCTGAGAAGGAAATGCAATTAAACAGATAATTATGTTCATTGCAGGGATGTTTGCAAAAGAGTTTTTGGGAAAACAAAACAAAATAAAGCATCAAAATCTAGTGCCATTTATTTTGAACTGACGATTAACAAATATTGACATCAGACAGGAGCACAGATAAGCATTGCACAGATGTTTGCAAAACAGTTCTTGGCAAAAGAAAACAAAAAAACTAAACAAAAACAAAACATCAAAAGAGGATAAGCTTAAGCGTGAATTTAATGCAAAACTGAAACAATATATAGTGTTGAAAATGAAGTAAAATCGAAGTTCTCAGAATATAATTTTATACCAATTTCTATATTAAATTACAGAACAATTCATTAGATATTTTAGACAGATTATTATGCCAATAATAGATACATGAAAATAATACTTTTTTTTTTACCTGTTTCTCCTGTCCGTCACCTTCAGCAGTTGTTCTCACCCCTCCACTCTCTCTCTCTCAGCGCGTGTGTGTGTGAGAGTGTGTGTGAGTGTGTGTGGAGGTGAGGGTGTGCCGGGCGAGTGGAGGGGACCTGAGGGGTATTTATGGTTTAATTCCGTCCACAGCAGCAGAAATGGGTTGGGCGTTGATTGCTGTTGATGCAGCAAGTCTGTCGTTCGCATTTGTGTCCGTCAGACTGCCTCTCAATAGGCTGTGAGTTGGCAGGAGTTGCCCGCAGCCACCAGCCTGCTCTGCTGCCAGCGTGGGTACAGCGGGCATCCACAGGGCGCGAGCCAAGAGGATTCAGACAGGATCAGCTGCTGTCATCACAACCCTGCTCACTGTCCTCTCTCTCTCTCTCTCTCTCTGGTCACTGCAGTCCCGTGAGCCGCCTCTGTGTGCCTTCACACACTCACACACATATCTGGGTCATTGATCCTTGGTTGATGGATTCTCAAACTCTGTGATGGTTTTCTAGAAGAGTTTTCCCAGGAAAGGCATGTATGAATGACTACAGGAGCCACTTAAAGAAAGGAATAATCAATAAAAATTTAAAGTAAATCACTAAAAGTTTTTTTTAATTTTGTTAAATTTAACGGATTATTTTATTTTAAATTTGGCATTTTACTTTTTATTAATATTGATAAGGAAGAAGTGGCACGCCATTAAAAAGTTTAGTAGGACAAAGATTTCTGATAAATAAAAATAAAAATAAAATGCTGTTCTTTTGACAGTTTCTACAAAAATGAAGCGGCACAACTGTTTTCACCATTGACAATAATCATAAATGTTTCTTGAGCATCAAATCATCATATTAGAATGATTTGTGAAGGATCATGTGACACTTTTGAAC
The DNA here is from genome assembly GCA_037043235.1 of Rhodeus uyekii. Lineage (NCBI taxonomy): Eukaryota > Metazoa > Chordata > Actinopteri > Cypriniformes > Acheilognathidae > Rhodeus > Rhodeus uyekii. The sequence continues at coordinate 286,659 of JAWRVZ010000170.1, forward strand.
GCCACACTAGTACTTCACAATAATTGTCCAGAACTTTTTAAAGATGCAAGCTAGTGCTGTAAATTCACTCTGACAAATTTGTTTACACAAACAAAAGTCATTTTATGTGTTACATCAAGTAGAAATTATATCAATTCTAATCAGTTATATCAATTATCAATTCTTTCAGGGCATGATCTCATTACTATCTGCTGTTGGATTCTCACTTGAATTGCCTGCTAAAAGCGAATAAAACTGCAGCGGTGCTCTGTGTAACGTTTGGCCCTCGAGATATTCAATTAAAACAAAACTGCGTGCATTTTGCAGAAGAACATTGTTTTGGTTGTGCTTCGGCTCTGTGTGACTGCGGATGAATGTGGTTATCTATGGAGTTATAACAGTATCTAAACCTGCCACACACACACACAAGGCAATCCACACATGCACGTGAGAGATCCACACGCACACACACACACACACACACACACACAAACAAACAAGGCAATCCACACATGCACGCGAGAGATCCACACACACACACACACACACACACACACACACACACACACACACACACACACACACACACACACACAAGGCAATCCACACATGCACGCGAGAGATCCACACACACACACACACACAAACAAGGCAATCCACACATGCACGCGAGAGATCCACACACACACACACACACACAAGGCAATCCACACATGCACGCGAGAGATCCACACACACAAGGCAATTCACAGGAGATATCCACACACACACAAATACACACAAGGCAATTCACACATTCACAAGAGAGATCCACACACACACACACACACAAGGCGATCCACACATGCATGCAAGAGATCCACACACACACACACAAAATACACACAAGGCAATTCACACATTCACGAGCGAGATCCACACACACACACACGGCAATCCACACATTTATGCAAGAGATACACACACACAAGGCAATCCACACATGCACGTGAGAGATCCACACACACACACACACACACACACACACAAGGCAATCCACACATTTATGCGAGAGATTCACACACACACACACACACACACACACACACACAAGGCAATCCACACACACACACACAAGGCAATCCACACATGCACGCGAGAGATCCACACACACAAGGCAATTCACAGGAGAGATCCACACACACACAAATACACACAAATAGACACAAGGCAATTCACACATTCACGAGAGAGATCCACACACACACACACACACACAGCAATCATACATTATTGCCATTAGTGTCCACAAATGCTTGGTCTGTACCTGTAATTTCATGCACAGTAAATCACGAGTGTTTTGCGCTTCTGTCCGGCCTTCAGAATGTCTGAGAACTTGTGCTTTTGCATTAGTGGAACGTTTGGAGACTGTCGTTGATTCACAAACACACACAATCCTCTCGGTCTCCACTGCCTGCAAAACATGCCACATGTCTTCTCCATAGGGTTGCAGTCCTTTCTCATGTTTTCAGACTACTCGTTTAATATTTATCTTACTATCATGTAACTATGGAGTAAATCAAGTCTGTTTTCTGTTCTTATCCTTGAACAAGAAATGAAAATATATATAACCGGTAATAAAACCTTTGATAAGATGTTGAAAACAGTCATATTCATAAAACACATGAAATTGCTTCAGTAGTACAGGTTTGCTTCAGTAGTTTCTTTTTCCACATAAGAAAGTCATTTATACCAAGACAAACATGTTTCCCATTTAGAAAAATATTTAATGAAGATATCCCTTGACAGTAATTTATAATTAATTTTTTATAAAACAACTCCCGTTGACAGAAAAAAAATTCAAAAGGAACAAAATTAACAACACAACTTATACATTATTATAATCAGATTTGTGTTTTGTAAGATTGTTCTTGGCCGGACTGTAAAGACATGGGCAAATTAAACATCGCAAATAATAATCAGCCCGATTAAAGCACATTAGCTTATCAAGCCAGAAAATAGAAGATCAACAAGATCAAATTACCATCATAGGATGTTTATAAATTGGCACATGTTGTAAACAGAGCAACAACAAAAAAAAAAGAAGAGAAAGAAAAAGGATGTTTTGTATAGCAATGCCATAATGAACAAAATGTTTTAGAAACACAATATTTCAAATCTGATTAAAAGAAATCTAAATCAAATGCAAAGTAATGTCTTTTCCAGTGGTCTGACTCATTAAAGTGCATTGCATTGCTGCTTTCCACGCGATCAGAATGCATTTGGCCCCTGCGACTTGCATTGCATTCAAGAAACACATTGACATTCTAATCAGTTCTTGCGTTCCCTGGGAATCGAACCCATGACTTTGGTGTTGCAAGCGCCACACCCTATTTTTTGAGCTACCGGAAAGCTTCCACACATTTTTGTGCTGCATTACGTGTAAAAATAATAATAAAAAGGTGCATAACAGAACGTAATTTTACAAATATTTTAGTCCAGAACACATATCTGAATATCTGATAATCAGTCAGTATGAGAATGAAAGGCTCATTGCACTTCTCATGTATGCATGTCAGTTCCTTTGGCATCTTAGTGGCATCACAGACTTCCTGTGCAGAGGATTTCCTCTCAACAAACTGCATCAGACCTGTGAGGAAAGACAGCAGAGTAACACTAGAAGAAGAAGCATACTGCCAAATTACAAAAAAGTCAAGGTGATGCAATAGTGGAATCTGTCGCTCTCTACTGGGGATGAAGGAAACAACATGCAAACGTCCCACACTCTCAGAAGAAAAGAGTATTGACTGCATTTTAAAGAACCAAAAAGGTATCTAAATAGAAATGATTGCATAATACATTCATGTGTAACAGATGTCACAACCTTACTGCTAGGTTTTTATTACTTATAATTATCAATGGAATTTACTGAACATCCAAATCAGTGCTGTGTTCTGGGATAAACGCTCTCGTTGTGTGTGTGTGTCGCTACATATGATGGTATTTTGAGCAGCTGAACTCGTGAAGAGCTTTTAAAATGAGTAAAGGAGTGAAAACAGTGTCAGGAATCCCTCCATCACACACACACAAACCAAGATCTGCTGAGAGGAGACACGGTTCTGACGCCTGAACCCAACTGTGATGAGCAACATCACGACTGTGAGGGGAAAAAACAGGTGTGTTTGCTTTTTAGGGTAGCGTCTCGTGACATCATGTCCTGTTTTTGGTTTGTTTAAATGTCTTTGGTCTTTGGAGCGCCTGACAGAAACTTTTCTTCTAAAAGTGCATGTGCTCTCCTTCATTTTTCAGGGATTATTCAGAGGACTGGACCGAGTGACTTCTGCAAACACTCACCTGATCTACACACTTCATGCTTCACTTTCAGGTTGATTCATTCGCTTCTTGGATTTGAGCTCAAGCAGCCATGAGGGCGAAGAGCCGGACCTGCATTAACATAAATCACAGTCATTACAAATGACTAACACTTAACATAATTCTCATTAAATTCATCACTATGTATCCGGATAAATGTTTACACTTTAAAGCATACTCTCAGTAATCTATTAGATTAATAGTTGTATACTTTTTCTTTTAAAATAGATCAAAAGCCTAAATTAAAACCTAATATGTTCATCAGATGGAGTGGTTTATATATTCATATGTTCAGTTTTACGATCTCTTTATGAACTTTTTGAAGCGTCTTTGCATAGATTGTCAATGGAGGGACAGAAAGTTCTCAGATTTCCTCAAAAAGAGCTTCATGAGAGTCTTACGGGTTTGCAACGACATGAGCGAGAGTAATCAATGGCAGGATTTTCATTGTTTGGGTGATCTAACCATTGAAGTATTTATGGATCATCAAATTGAATTGTGATCGTTTCATTTTCAAGACCATTTAGTAAAGGATCCGAGTGAATACTGTCGGTGTCTCTCACCCGCTGTCCTTGGCGTCGACAGGGGGCAGCACTCTGGGGCCGAGGGACATGGTGGGTGTGCGGGGAGAGCGCGCGGGAACAGACGGAGGCGTCTGTGCGTCTGTTGGACTGTCTGCTTCCACGAGTACACTTCTCCGCTTTAGCTGTGCCTGCAGAGAAAGACGAGAAAAGAAGAAATGCGGGAGAGTCAGAATTTGGAGAGACAACCTTGTTAACTTGAGGCTGATTTGTGCTAGTCTTGCTAGTTTAAATGCTATTGTTTATGGAAAAGCAACTTAAAAGACTGTGACTTTTTATCTCACAATTCAGACTTTTTTTTTTCCTATTACAATTGCGAGTATAAAGTCAGAATTCTCACAAATTGCAAGTTTATACTTTCCTGTAGCTCAAACAGTAGAGTGTCACGATACAATACAGGGAGGACTCAAGTGCAGGGGTAAGGAGGTTTATTTAACAAAATATAAACAAACATAAACATAAAGCAAAAACCCACGAGGGTGAAAACATGACATGACATAAACTAGATCAAAACTAAAACGTCGCACAAACCAAGAACACGGCAGGACCACAACCATAGGTAAACACACGAAAGACAACAAGACCACAAAGGACAGCAAACACACTGGGATTATATAGGGACACATGAGGGAAGGTAGTGATGAGAGACAGCTGGGAATGATTACGGGAAACAAGGAGGCGGGCAGACGCTAACGAGACAAACACACGGGAGAGAGAGCAGTGCCACGGTTCTGTCCACTAGAACACTAACAACACTGGAAACAGAGACAGAACCGTGACATAGAGAGTGGCGCTTGCAACACCAAGGTCATGAGTTCGATTCCCAGGGAAAGCAAGAGCTGATTATAATGTCAATGTGTTTCTTAAATGCAATGCAAGTCGCCTTGGATAAAAGCGTCTGCCAAATGCCTAAACGTAAACGTGATACTGCCCTGACCTGCCCTGACTTCTTAACATTCAACTGTCTTTCTTCTATTGAGCACAAAAGAAGATATTTTTCAGAACGTTAGTCACCAGAAGTCAATGGGACATGTCAACAGCTTTCTTTAAAATATCTTCTTTTGTGTCCAGCAGAAGAAAGAAACTCATTACGGTTTGGAACAAATTGAAAATGAATAAAGGATGACAGAATCTTCCTATCCCTTAAAGCCAAGCGCTCTAATGGACACACCAGCGTCCAAATCCAGCCATACTGGTCTCATCAGAAGATGCATGAATGATGCTCTACCATGAGGGCTGAAGGGTTCATCCCTGGAAACATAGGGACTCTCTTTGGCTTGCTGGGGGCTGGAGAAGGCGTGGCGTCCCGGGACGGCTCCTCTTCCGATTCCGAGTCCCCTCCATTGAAACACTGATCTTTTGCATCTGTAATAGATTGATACACCACTGTTCAATATGAAATTAATACTGTTATTTAGCAAGGACATGGCAAAGGTGACAGTAAAGACATTCATAATGTAACAAAAGATATTTATTTCGAATAAATGCTGCTTTTTGACATTTTTTATTCAAATAAACCTGGAAAAAGCACAACCGTTTTCAACATTGATCATATGAAGTGTACGTTGAACAGTAAATCATCATATCAGAATGATTTGTGAAGGATAATGTGGCATTGAAGACTGGAGTAATGATGCTGAAATCACAGCTTTGATCACAGGAATATGTATATTTATGTATAACAATAGAAAACAGTTATTTTAACTGTTTTGCTCAAATAAATGCAGCATTAGTGAGCAGAAGAGACGTGTATATAATGAGCTCACCTGTGGAGTCGCAGAACCTCCAGTCAGGATTTGTTCCCTCTGTCAACGCAGGCAAGGCGGCTCTCTGTCGGACGGCACGTGTCGGCCTGGTACGTTTTATGCTTCGTTTCTTTGCCAGATCAACCTTCGAACGTAAAACGCTGGAGTCCAGCGGAGGAGCTACAGACTGATCCAGCATTTTACATGCAGAAATAAACACAAATACACATTGACAAAGAGCACTTAAACATAATATACTTCAGAAATCCACAAAGTTATGTATCGTATGCGTGTGTGTGTGTGTGTGTGTGTGTGTATACACATACAGTGGGTACGGAAAGTATTCAGACACCCTTACATTTTTCACTCTTTATTATATTGCAGCCATTTGCATAAAAGTTCATTTTTTTCCCTCATTAATGTACACACAGCACCCCATATTGACAGAAAAACACAGAATTGTTGACATTTTTGCAGATTTGTTAAAAAAGAAACACTGAAATATCTCATGGTCGTAAGTATTCAAACACTTGTATATTTATCTCAGGTGCTGTCCATTTCTTCTGATCATACTTGAGATGGTTCTACACCTTCATTTGAGTGCAGTTGTGTTTGATTAAACTGATTGGACTTGATTAGGAAAGCCACACACCTGTCTATATAAGACCTTACAGCTCACAGTGCATGTCAGAGCAAATGAGAATCATGAGGTCAAAGAAACTGCCTGAAGAGCTCAGAGACAGAATTGTGGGAAGGCACATATCTGGCCAAGGTTACAAAAAAATTATGACGGTATGGTTTATATACACACACAAACACACACACAGTTAATGTAATGACGCATGATGCATGACATTAGTTTATTGTAATATATAAAAAGAAAAGCATTGAAATGCACCTCAAGAACAGGCAGTGGTTCAGGCTCCTCCTCCACTGGGACGTCTGGCGGTTCTGCATCAGTGGATGTGATTCGCCGTCCCGCCCGAGTCAGCCTCTGCAGAGCTCCATTGATTCTGCTCTGTGTGCGTACACTGAACAGATAAAATCATGAAAACAACCCGCACATAACTCCATAACTTCAATCATTAAAATTCATCATTTTGAATTCAACGTTGATGCTTTTCATGACCACTAGGAGACAGTATGAGCAAAACTGACAGTGACATGAGTGTTACAGTAAAGATACACTAGAGTCAAAAGTTGTTTTTAGTCTTTTCTGCTCAACCAGGCTGCATTTATTCAATGAAAAATACAGTAAAACTGTGCAATATTATTACAATTTAAAAGAACATATGTGAAAATGAAATTTATTCCTGTGATCAGCATCATTACTCCAGTCCTCAGTGTCACATGATCTTCACAAATCATTATCATTTGATGCTCAGGAAACATTTCTGATTATTATCAATGGTGAAAATAGATTAGTATTTCCGAGGAAACCGTGACGCATTATTTCAGGATTCTTTGAAACTAACAACTAACTCAATGTGACAAATAAATGAGTTAAAAAACAATGTGGACATCCATTACTGTGACCACATCAAACTTGAACTTCCTAATTTATGTCATTTAAATGTAAACGTAGATAAACAGCAGCATTTAACGAATTAAAATTATTTTTCTACTAAGATGTGAATCACTACAGAATGAAGATTCAAATTAATCAATGAATCAATGAATATATGAATCTATGAATCCATGAATCTATGAATAAATGAATCTATGAATAAATGAATCTATGAATCTATGAATCCATGAATCTATGAATCCATGAATCTATGAATCTATGAATATATGAATAAATTAATCTATGAATCTATGAATAAATTAATCTATGAATCTATGAATCAATGAATCATCTAAACAAAACAATCTGCAGAAAAAAATACCAATACCAACAAAAACACTTGAAACTTTGATTATTGCCACTCGTTTGGCTCTGAGACTTTACACCATGTGCAAAATACAATCATTATGTCACCCAATACCAGTAGAAATGAAAATAGCTTGTTACTAGAAAAGCAACATTTCTGAACGCATTTGAAACACTGATAATGTCAGTAGCATTGTTTTGGGATTTAGTTACGTCACCAAAACTGCTCAAAAGCTGAACAAACGAATGTTTTCTAAGACAAACAAATGTTTGGATACGAGTCATGTCATGGGTGTTTCTTACCCATCGGTTTCATCGTTGTCTTCGTCACTCTTTTCATCGCTTTCCACGGTTAGATTCTCTGTGTCTTGTTCCGCATCTTCATCTTCCTCGGGTTCACCGTCCTTCAACTGACCCTGAGAGCAAACAAAGACAGAAGCACTTCAGATTGCAGTTTGGCAAGTAAAATGATGGGTTGACCGATGCAGTTTTTTTAATTGCAACACAATACAAAGTTAAAGCAAAAGCTACATGACAATCAAACATCCTATTAAAGAAGAATATCAGTGACCAAAAACAAAACAAAACTTTACAATAAAATATTTCTGCACTGGTTTTCTAGCATATATTTTCTAAACCACTATAGCTGCCACAAAACTCAAACAGTAGAGAGTGCCGCTTGCAACACCAAGGTCGTGGGTTTGATTCCCAGGGAAAGCAAGAACTGATTAGAATATCAATGTGTTTCTTGAATGCAATGCAAGTCGCTTTAGATAAAAGCATCTGCCAAATGCAAAATGTAAAAACAAAACATTTCCATGTGATGTGATTATTAACAGACTTGATTAGAGAACCATGAACCCTGTGATTGTGCTGAAATATTATCAAGGTCACTTTAGGTCGAGAGTCCCTGGTTTTGAGGTTTAGTTAAGAAGCCGAGATGACGTTAGGAATTGTTCCTTTTCTTTTGCTGTCATTTCACAATAGCTTATAGCAGGGGTGTCAAACTCAATTGCACAGGGGGCCAAAATCCCCCAAAAAAATAGGTCACGGGCCGAATAGGATAAACATTTATTGAAAACACTAAAACTAAACTTTTAAAACTTACCTTTTTTTAAATTAGATGTGAAAAAACAGACAGAAATATTATTCTGGAATAAATCAACTTATACCTTAAATAACTTAAAAATATTTTAAAAATACTTTAAAAAAATTAAAATAAATCCTGTCTAAATTATACAAGTTAGAAATAAAGTAAACAAGTAAGTAAAGTAAAAGTAAGTAAAAGTTAAAAGAAAAAACATTCAAATTTCTTTACTCTTATGTCATTTTATATAAAACTTAAAAAGATTTATATATAAAAGATTTTGCTCTCCATAAAAATATATCCTGTCAAAATTATACAAATTCAAAATATGGACATGCTGCATAACAAAACCTGGAAATCTAAATACAATTTTTGCTTTTCAGCAATAACAAATCAAATCATTCATTTGAATTTGCTCTTATGTCATTTGTCTTATAGTGCCGTCTTATTAAATTATTTAATTACTGCCACATTAGCTCCGCAAATGAGACACACGGGTATACCGGCAGTATGTCAGTAAACATATACCGTATTATCCCGCATATAACCCATGGGTTATAGCAGATTTTACAAACTATATCACAATTTTTTTTACACGTAATAATATTTCAATATATTTGTTACGTCTTTAAGGACGTAATGTTTTTTTTTTTTTTTTGCGCTGTATTTTCTTTCTGGCGCTTATACTATCACTCTGACAGCTGGCGCTGATATGCTGTCTGACCTGTCAATCATGCAAGAAGACGTGCTGCCATGAGGGCGGGCTCTTCTCATCTGATGATCAACACTTGCATTTCGCGCACAAGCACTGTGTACCGAGCCTGAACAGTTATGGATAATTGACAATAACAATCGCGCGGTACTAGCGCGAGCGCGAAGCATCATTAGCCACTTGCTGTTTAATACAGGAAGTGTTCGGCGGGTCAGCTGGAGCGCGGGACATCTCGCGGGCCATTAATAAAATGCTCTCGCGGGCCGGACATAATTACACGCCGGGCCGGATGTGGCCCGCAGGCCTTGAGTTTGACACCTATGGCTTATAGCATGACGCATTCCTGGACACAAGCCACTAAAACACAACTCTGAGGAGCTAACAATCATATCTCACCATGTCACGATAGGAGACACTTTAGCAACCGGCTGGAATTTGCATATACTGGAAATATATTGCAGCAAATAAAAGAGCAGACCAAGTTATTTTAATTACGCAATGCAAAATAATACAATTTCACAATAAGTAAAAGTCTTTTAAGCTCACCAAGGATCCAAAATACAGACAAATCAGAAATATTAATACAATTCAAAATATTGTTTTTCTATTTTAATATACTGTGATTCAAAGCTGAATTTTCAGCATCATTTCTCCAGTCTTCACTAATCCTTCACTAATCATTTTTATATCCTTATATATAATCTGTGATACTTTTCTTTCAGGATAATTTGTTAACTAAACAATCAAAAGACAATAGAATATAAATAGAACATATAAATACATAAATATCATACAAATAGAACAAGGATTTCAGATATTACCTTCTTTGTGGCACACACGCACACGCGCACACACGCGCACACACACACACACACACACACACTGAAACACAGGCACACACATACATACACGCATACACACACACACACACTGACACATATGCGCGCACACACACACACACAGAAACACAGGCACACACATACATACAAGCATACACACGCGCACACACACACACACACACACACACTGACACACACAGGCACACACATACATACACACACACTCGCGCACACACACAATCACACTGAAACACAGGCACACACATACATACACGCATACACACGCACACACACACACACACACACACACACTGACACACACACACACTGACACACACAGGCACACACATACATACACACATGCACACACATACACACACACACACAGGCAAACATGCACACGCACACACAGACACACACACACGCACTGACACACACGTATGCGCACACACACACACACACACACACACTGACACAGGCACACACGCACACACACAGACAGACAGACACACACACACACACACACACACAGACACACACGGACGGACACACACACACACGCGTGCGCGCACACACACACACACACACACACACAGGTAAACATGCACACGCACACACAGGCACACACACACAAACACGCACACACTCGCACACACACACACACACACACATACACACACACACACACACACACAGGCACGCACGCACACACACACACACACACACACAGACACACACGGACGGACACACACACACACGCGTGCGCGCACACACACACACACACACACACAAACACACGCACACACTCGCGCACACACACACACAGGTAAACATGCACACGCACACACAGGCACACACACACAAACACACACACACGCACACACTCGCACACACACACACACACACACACACACGCACGCACACACATACACACACACAGGCAAACATGCACACGCACACACGGACACACACACGCACTGACACACACGTATGCGCACACACACACACACACAGACAGACACACACACACACACACAGACACACACGGACGAACACAAACACACGCGTGCGCGCACACACACACACACAAACACACACACACACGCGCGGAAGTTGTAAACATTAAAGTACTGAGACCAATTCAAGCATACATGTTTTAATGAACTGATATGATCACAGCGATGAATCTGTCCTTTACAAACACAGCAAACACACACACTCTCAGTCACCAGACTCGTCTTTGTACACAGATACTTTGAATTTCACGTCACTCAACTCATCAAAACATGTCAGCGTACAAGAATTGTTCCTAGGAAACAAAACAGTTCCTTGTAAACAGACTCTGTGTGACATTGAGCAAATAACCATCCCGAGACAATCCAGAATAAACACACCTGATTCAATCTCTTCTATACTGACGCAGAGTTGGAGGCAATTGTAACGTTTAAAAAATATATATTTATATATTGCAACACATTCCCCTTTCATATTTTGGCATAAGAACCATATGTGTCAAAATTGTCAAAATATAATGACAAAGACTAGATCACTTTATCTCAAATTAGAGGCTAAAATATGATAGCTTGAATGCATATTAATATTGCTAGATGGTTTTAAGCTTCATATATGATACCATTATTGCAGCTGTCAGGAATAATCTACAGCAAAAGTCAACAGAAAGTGATTACAGTGATCTGAAATACGCAAAAATATGTGATCAACTGAATAATTTTGAATGTGCATTGTAAAGATTAAATTTTTCATAAATGTACATCAGCCAAGAAAGTATTCGTTTTCTCTTATGTCAAAAAATCAAAACAAATCTACAGACGAGACAGAAAGCTTGGGTTAAAAGGCAAGAGACTAATCGAGTCGTCCCGTGATATTTTACCAACAATCCATGAGTCATGCAGAAACTAGTGAGCTAAAACACACCTCTTTCACAAAAAACACAAACAATAAAAGACACATTTACACAATACTCATGGAGGCAATTCAATCCTATTCAAAGGCTAGGGGTCAGATAGATCTTATTTACTTCTTTTTTTAGCTTTTATTTGGTAAGGATGCATCCAATTGATCAAAAGTGAGATTGCATAAAGATGTATATTGCTTTTCTTCTTTTGAACCCTATATTTCCATTCAGTTTTCACACAAATAATCCTGAGCATCAAATGATTAGAATGATTTGTTAAGGATCGTGTGACAAAAATTCAACTTTGATCCCTGGAATAAATGACATTTTAACAAAATAACAAAATAATTTCATCAAATAAAGACTTGGTGAGCAAAAGAGTATTTTTTCACAAAAAATTCAATCTTATCAACTGTCCAACTCCATCTAAAGCCTCTATATATAGACATGGGATGGGTAGTGCAATTGAATTTTGTGTGTTTTGGGTGGATCAAGACGTGTCATGACTGACAGATATGCATGTAGAGGAACAGGAGACCCAGCATTAGAGGACGAGCAAATTTACAAGTGAGTGAAAACAAGCCCAGACAGCTTGAGATTCCAGAACGCCTCACATGCTGTTTAACAGCGCTTGACTCATGCATGTGCGCTGACTGGAGTTGTATCAGATTGTATTTAATAAATAATTAAGGTCTCTGTGAAATCAAAAGGTTTTGACTTTTACTATGAATAATTTAGCTTTAATGTTATCTTTATAGATATTATTATTTAGACAATTCACATTTAGAAGATATAAATGTTCAAAACTTACAGTTGTTCACTTCTGTCAATATGAATCAATGATTTTTGACTCTGCACTTCTCATCAGATTTTCTGTCCAATCAAACGCTGTCTAGAATCGGAAGCTCCGCCCCCTACATGATAAACAGACGCTGAAGCTGCGGCTGAAATCAGTCACTTGTTCACACGTTTACTGTTTTCTACATGGTGAACGGCTCATAGTCACTTTATAGGGGACAGGGAGCGATTCAGATGGTGTAAATGTGCTTTAGAAACAGTTTCATGATCAATTGAAAAGAGGAATCTATGAAACTATGGCAGTCAAATGCAGGTTTGCTGAGCTCAACAGCTCTGGCCGAGCTGTGAAACGCTATTGGCTGTTTAAAAAAAGGGGAGGGGCGTTTCGATAGGCCCCGCCCTATTCCTGTTTCAGTGGAAATTACAATGAATAGACACTTCAGTGGGCTTTTCAATCATAATTGATAATTATGAATAATTTTAAAAATAACAACTGAAACTAATAATTTTAACCTCATGATAAAACCTTTCACAAAGAAAATTGCAACAGTGACCTTCCATATAACTTTGGGCATGCAGTAAAATCATGTCTTGGAACAGACTCAGTGAATTTAAGACCTGTCAAAGACAGCACAACAGCTTAAAAACTGGCAGAAAAAGCGAGAACAAGAAAGAGCGAGAGAGAACAGAGTACACACACTCTTACATTATTTGAGTTTGGTGAAGTCGCTCGTCTGCGCAGGGAAAAACGTTGCCGGCTTTGCTGCGACAGATTGCGAAGGGACTGTCGACCGCGAGAAGCAAAACTTCTCAGCGGTGAGATTGCCCTCTCAAACCTTCCCACTCGTTCTTCCTCCCCCTCTTCGTCTATTCCTCCCTCGTTCTCCAGAGTGCCTGACATCTGCTCCACCGCCTCCTGTAACGAGCGACGCATGTTGCCCATCCAACCCGACACTTGTGTCTGCACCTCGGACAGTTTATCACCCAGGAACTGCATCTTGATTTATCCCCAAAGGACAAAGTATGTTAGTGGTATCCGGTGGAACCGGACTCTTTCCGTGGGATTTTGGGAATAAATCCCAGATTTGAGGTCTAGGGGGCGTTATAGCCAAAACGCACTGGCATCTCTGTAGGCATCTTGACCTGTAAACCAAACCGGACCAGACTTTATGCCGGTCTAAAGCGCTTCAGGCTGTCTAGCAATCCTCGACGCTCTTCCGGCACATTCCTCCACAGAGCACATGTAACATGTGTTGAACTCTCCCTGTTTGCATGCAGTAGAAACACACATCAAATGTTGTAGTCCAGTGAGCACTTGTTCTCGTGCACTTCTCCCAGATCCCGTTGGAAAAACATAGTCGAACTCCGGCAATCCCACTTCTTATGCTTGTCCCGCTGCAGGTACGAACAGGTACCGGAAACAGGCACAACCCTCAAACGAGTGACAACATCCCAGCTCAGAGAAACAGAGAGAAAGGGGGAAGGGATGGAGGAAAAGCACGTGTCACTGCCGTTGTAAATAATAAAGTGTAGAAGGACACAGAAGGAAAACGTCTCCGGTTACTGTCGTAACCTCCGTTCCCTGAGAGAGGCGGGAACGAGACGGTGCATGGAAAAGATGCATTTGGGAACCTCCCCCCCTTCACGTAAATTTCTGAAACCTTATAGGATAACGCCAGTTGACAACTGGCCAATTGTCGCGCGATGCGCTCTGGCTGTCAGACAGTATAAATAGCATAAGCGCGGCACTTGCGTCAGAATCATGACTGAACACGGCACAGCTGGTCAAGCGACGAACACGGCGGACATTGCACCGTCTCGTTCCCGCCTCTCTCAGGGAACGGAGGTTACGACAGTAACCGGAGACGTTCCCTTTCGAGGGCGGGAACGAGACGGTGCATGGAAAAGATGCATTTGGGAACGGTGTTCAATCCCGCCGTGATTGAGACTTAGACCAGTCTGATACAGGGAAACATACACCAAACACAGCTCGTCCAATGGCAACGTCGCCACGTGTGCTCACTACTGATAGGTGCAGCTAAGCCAATGAAATCTTAGCTAAAGCTTGTCAAAATTTGCATATCAGCAGCATGAAAAATAGCGGGCTGCGTTATTACAGGGCAGACGTGACTATTCAGAAAGCATTAAAGCACAACTAGTGTGAGCGCATAGCGTCAACGGCAAAGCGGTGACCGTGAGCACATAAGCACAAACTACTGTACAGAAATCCCCAGCGTCAACAGCACAGCGGTAACAACTGTATTTTGAGAAAAGTAGCAATATCCCAGGAATAATTAATTCAATTACTCACCGAAAGCACTTGAGACGCCAAAGATGGAACATCCAGTTTATAAAACCTGGCGAAGGTGTTCTGAGAAGACCAGCCAGCAGCAAAACAGATATCCTGTATTGACGTACCTCTAGACCAGGCCCACGATGAGGCAATAGCTCTCGTCGAGTGAGCTCTGATGTTGAGAGGGCATTCCTGTCCCTGATTCGCATAAGCCAAAGCAATAGCGTCCACTATCCAGTGAGAAAGCCTCTGTTTAGAGACAGCATTTCCTCTAGTAGCGCCACCATAGCACACAAAGAGCTGGTCCGACTGTCGGAATGTGGCGGATCGGTCCAAGTAAATACGCAAAGCCCTGACGGGGCAGATAGCCCTCTGAGCGCCGATGTCCCGTGAGGTTGACGGCTCTGAAGACAAGGCGAGCAGAGAAACTACTTGCGCTTTAAATGGAGTAGAGAGCGATTTTGGCACGAAGCCAGGTCTCGGCCGGAGAGTAACACTGCAGTCTCCGGGCCCGAAACGAATACAATCGTCACTCACTGAGAACGCATGCAAGTCCCCAATGCGCTTAGCCGATGCCAGTGCGAGAAGCAGCGCCGTCTTCTGTGAAAGCTCCTTAATCGCGACCGATTCCAAGGGCTCGAACGGCGGCAGAGAGAGAGCTCTCAGAACCAACGCCAAATCCCACGGCGGAACCGATGGGGGGCGTGGGGGGTGTAATCTCCTCGCACCTCTGAGAAATCTGACCATTAGTGGATGCCTCCCGATCGATTGCCCGTCGTCCGGTGAACGAAACGAGGCGACAGCGGCCACATAGACCTTTAGAGTAGACGGAACACTCCCGTCATCCAGCCGGAGCTGTAAAAACTGTAACACATCTGACACGGGACAGCTCACCGGGTCGATATTGTGCTCGTTGCACCATTTCACGAACACTCCCCATTTCAGGGAATAAAGGCGTCTCGTGGAAGGTGCACGAGACTCCGCGAGAGTCTCCAGCACACTAGAAGGTAGTGCGAGCTCTTCTAAGGCCCCTGAAGCGGCCACGCGTGCAGGCTCCACAGCTCGGGGCTGGGATGCCATACCTCGCCGCTCGCTTGAGACAGTAGATTCTTGCTGACGGGAATCCGCCACGGGGGGGCTGCCAGCAACTCTCGTAGGTCCGGGAACCAAGGCTGATTCGGCCAGTTCGGGGCGACTAGGATCACCGATGCTCTTTCCTCCCTTATTTTGCATAGGACTAAAGGCAGAATTTTTACCGGAGGAAACGCGTACAACCTGGCTCTCGGCCAACGCGATGTCAGAGCGTCCCCCGCTAGAGGGGCGTGCGACAGGGAGAAAAACAGCGGGCAGTGCGCGTTCTCGCTCGTCGCAAACAGATCCACTTCTGCCCTCCAGAAGCGATCCCAGATCATTTGCACCACCTTTCAGTGAAGCCTCCACTCTCCGTGAGGAATCCCGTTCCTCGAAAGCATGTCCGCTCCGCGGTTTAGTACACCCGGGATGTGCGAAGCTCTGATGGAGAGGAGATGTTGATCTGCCCACAGCAGGAGGCTCGTTGCCAGCTCGAACAGGGCCCTGGAGCGCACGCCGCCTTGGCGATTTATGTATGAAACCACGGACATGTTGTCGGTGCGAATCAACATATGCTGCTGTTCTATTTGCGGCAGGAAAGCCCTTAGGGCCAAACATACCGCTTTCAGCTCCAGGCGGTTGATATGCCACTCGCTCTGTGACTCCGACCATAGACCGGAAGTCGGAACGCCCTCGCATGTTGCACCCCAACCTGAGCTCGACGCGTCTGTCGTCACTACGGTGCGTGTCGTCACCAGCCCAAGGGGAACCCCCTGGCTGAACATGTCCTGATTGGACCATGGTTCCAGAGCGCTGATGCAGCTGCGGGAGATCGTGATGCGCATGCGCCCCGCTGTCCACGCTCTCCACGGGTCTTCAGCCACAACTGCAGTGGACGCATTCGCAGCAGACCAAGGTGGCACACTGAAGATGCTGACGCCATAAGACCGAGTAGCCTCTGAAAATCCCTCAGGGGAACAGACCGGTCCTGTCTGAAGCCACGCAGAGCCTAAGAGATGGTCTCTATGCGTTCCGGGGGGAGGCGGGCTCGCATCGCCACTGAGTCGAAGCACACACCTAGATATGTCATATACTGACTCGGGGTGAGCATGCTCTTCTGCATGTTCACTCGCAGGCCCAGTGACTCCAGATGATGAAGCAGCATGTCTGTATGTCTGATTAGCACCTCCCTTGTATGAGCTAGAATCAGCCAATCGTCCAGATAGTTTAGAATGCGCACTCCGCTCGCTCTGAGGGGGGAAAGTGCTGCATCCACACATTTTGAGAACGTGCGCGGTGTTAAAAGTGCAACAGAGTGGGTTTCGAACCCGGGTCTCTCGCGTGAAAGGTATACGCAGTGTCCGCTATACCACAGCACACCCATTGCCAGCCCGAACGGGAGCACGGCATACTGGTATGCTGAGCCCTCGAACGCGAATCTCAGGAAACGCCTGTGGCGTGGCGCAATCTGAATATGAAAATACGCATCTTTCAGATCTACGGACGCTAGCCAGTCCCCGGGACATACCTGTGCCAGTATCTGCCTCAGCGTTGCCATCTTGAACGCGCGTTTGTGGAGCGCGCGGTTGATGGGTCTCAGATCCAGAATCGGACGGAGCCCCCCATCTTTCTTGGGCACCACGAAATAGCGGCTGTAGAATCCGCTCTCTAGCTCGCTCGGAGGGACGCGCTCTATCGCTCCTTTCGCGAGCAGACTGTGAACTTCCTGTCTCAGAACAGGTGCGCTTTGAGGGAGCGCCAGAGACGGGACCACACCAGTGAAACGGGGCGGTCTGCGTCTGAACTGAAGAGAATAACCGTGCTGAATTATTCCCAGCAACCAACCTGAGATGCCTGGAATGGCCCTCCAAGCTTCCAGGAAATGATGAAGCGGAGGGTAGGCTGCACGCTGCTCGACGAGTGTCGGGAGCGGCGGGGAAATGTCGGCTACTATTGAGGGAGCAAGTGCATACTGTGGCTCCGCGCCGCTCTGGGGCAGGGCAAGCGACACAACACTGACAGAATGAGGAAGAAACAACTCTTTTTGTGAACAAGCATTTGTTTTTATTATTGCATCCACACAAACCGGGTTTAACACACACACATTGCAATCGTCGCCCATACGAACAGAGGGGACATAACGCACAACATGGTGTTTTGGGGGCGGCCCACCCGCGAGCTCTCTCTTCCTTTTGACGGGACCGTCAGGAAGATGGCTTGCCTGCGGGAGGCTGTGCGCCGTCATGACGGGGGGCCCCCCTGGGCGCGTGACGCCTCTTCCCGGGTCCCGCCCATTGCTTGCGTCGGACATCCGGTTCCGGGCGAGAAGCCGCCGGAACTGCAGCCGCCGATTGCTGTGTCACCGGTCTGTGGGGGAGGCGCGGCGCCGACGCCGACCGCGCCCTTGAGGGCTGCTGGTACGCGCGCCTCGGCATCACGTGGCTCATCGCTTTCGCGCGCTTTTGCGCCTCGGAAAATTTTTCCATAACCGACTCGACTGCGCCATCAAAAAGGCCGGCGGCTGCAATTGGTGCGTTGAGGAGCATTTTCCGGTCTGAGTCCCTCGGGTCCGCCAGAGTTAGCCACAGGTGCACCACTAAAAAAACCCATAGAGCGGCCGATGGCTTGCGCGGACCGCTTGGTTGCCATGAGAGCGACGTTGTCGCTCTCAGGTCCCTCACATCCTCCGCGTCCATGCTGCCGGCGTCCAGCAATTGCACGGAAAAAAGGGGGGATCCCCTCCTAGCTCCAGCTTGCTGGCGGCTGGACTGGAGGAACCAGGAGTCCAGCTTACTTCTCGCGGGCTCCTGTGGAGCACTCCAGTCCAGGTCCAGCTCTCTAACTGCCCTCTCGAGGACCCTGACTAGCTCCTGCCGGAGGTCTAGAGGGCCCTCTGTGTCGAGGCACTCCGACGCCGCCCAGTCCCTGTCTGATGCAGCGAGGGATACTGAGTCCACGTCTCTGTCATCCTCGACCGGGAGGAAGTCCGCGAAGAGAACTGGTGATTTGGGGGGACGGCAGAGGACGGCATGCTGCGTCGTCACCGTCACCCCGCGAGTGTGTGGGGGGGGACCGCCAGCGGCTCGACGGCGGCAGCGGACCCCTTCCCCGCGATACTGCGCGCTATGTCCCTCCTGGATCTCAGCGCGCGCCCCGGCAGATCCCCGCAGGAGGACTCCAGCAGGGCATCCTCGGCGTGGGCCAGACCCAGACAGACGACGCAGCACGCGTGAGTATCCGGCGGGTCAATGGGACCCGCGCAACTTACCTTACATTTAGTTCCTGTTGATTCCATAACTGTTCATAAGTCCGTGTGAAGGAAATAATCTGACGCAAGTGCCGCGCTTATGCTATTTATACTGTCTGACAGCCAGAGCGCATCGCGCGACAATTGGCCAGTTGTCAACTGGCGTTATCCTATAAGGTTTCAGAAATTTACGTGAAGGGGGGGAGGTTCCCAAATGCATCTTTTCCATGCACCGTCTCGTTCCCGCCCTCGAAAGGGAACAGGAAGAGTTTTATGTGGGAACCTTTCTGTATCTCTGATCTTTGGAAGAGAAATGCTAAACCACAAAGCCCTTATGCAAACGACTGCTGAATCAGGTGCTTTGTGCTTCACTGTGCATTCGTTTGACTATTTGTCATGACTAACAGCCTGTGTTTGTCTAATATGAGCCATAGATTGTGTGTGCAGTAGACATCACGCACGTTTACAAGTGACATAACGCTGATAACTCACAAAAACGGACAAGTTTACATGCAAACCACTAAACTAGCAATGCAAGGAAACCGCATTTACATTATTTTTAATGACTTTATTCATAATTCTATGAGCTTAAATGCACAGGAGGATCACTTATCACACATGCACTTTTCAGAAAGCCGAGAGCAAGCAGGTTAATGCTGGTGAGGTGAGGGCAAAAATCAATCGGTTTATGCTTGAGCCGTTTATGACCTGACTCTGATAAAGGAAAACGGGTTTGTGCGTTTACGTGATCACGTGCATTGTCTGCTTATCAAGAACATGCATGTAAACACACTGAAGAGTCTTTGTTTAGAAGTACAAAGTAAAGTTAAACTGATTCACAACACATATTGCTATATTAAAAAAGTTTGAGTTATTTTCATCCATCAAAAGTGTCAGTAAAGACATTTATAATGTTACGGAAGATTTCTATTGTAAATAAATGCTGTTCTTTTGAACTTTATATTCCAGAAAGAATCTTAGAATCTTACTGTTTTCAACAATGATAATAATCATAAATGTTTCAGAATGATTTGTGAAGGATCATGTGATACTGAAGACTGGAGTAATGATGCTGAAAATACAGCTTTAATCGCAGGAATACATTACATACACTCACAACACACGCGCACACACACACACACACACACACACACACACACACACGCACACACACATGCACACACACACACACGCACGCAAGCACACACTCGTACACGCACACAAGAACACACAAGCACACACACTTTCACACTAGCACACACACACACACAGACACACACAAAGACACACACAAACCACACTTGCACATTCGTACGCTCGCACGCACGTAAGCATACACACGCGCACGCACACACTAGCAAACACACAAACACACACACACACTTGCACGCACACACACACACACGCACACACACTCGCACACACGCATGCACGCAAGAACACACACTTGCACGCATGCACATACACGCACACACACGCGCGCACACACACGCGCGCACACACACACACACACACACACACTACTTCAACTGACCACATTTAACCACGAAACAAGGAATACAGGGCACCTAAAGTAGTGTCAGTTTTGATTTATTGGCGACTTCAAGCACTTGTGCAGCATGAATAATTGAAATGTTCATGTTTATGAAACCTCATAAGTGCAAAGGGCCCCGGGTTTTGAAGCAGTTGTGTTCTTTGACCCCTGATGGTTTAGAAAATCTTCATCTCTGTATATTTCTATGGCATCATTGTCGGAGAGTAATTCGCTTGTGAAATGGATTTACTTATTGTAGAATTAGCGAAATATATCATGAGCATTGAAATTGAAAATTGAATTGAAGCGGATGCCATAATAAATATCGGTTGACCGGGAAGAAATTAAAACGAGCGGATCATTCATAAATCCGTTCTCAAAATTTTTAGTTTTCATGCTGTTGTCGTGTAAATGATTGTCCAAAACCGATTCAAAGTTTTACGTTTTTCATCGATGTCGTGTAAGTCTGTAGCTCTTATAGATTCAAAAAATAAATATATGCCAAAAATATTTAAATCATTCTGCAAATTTGCTATTTGTTTCAAACATTTTGAAGATTAGCTTTAGGATTATTTTTGACATTTAAAAACAGCCTTTTCCTCTCTGCTTTGCATAGGAAAGGAATAAACATCTAAACCAATAAGGCTTTGCAAATCATTTACATGAAGAGCAGAAAAAAATCCCCCTGTCATTCCACAGAGGAATCAAATGCAACTCCCTAAACCAACTGAGTGGAGCTTATTAAACTCAGTTAGAGCTCAAACTTGGGATTTGATCAAATCCAGCGCATGTCTTGGTTGAAAGTAAAAGCTATGTTACTTTTTATGGATAATTCACACAAAAATGAAATTTCTGTCATCATTTACTCATGAGTTTGAGATATTTTGAAGAATGCAGTTCGGGAGCCATTGACTTGACATTGAAAAAATACTATGGAAGTCAATGTCTCCAGTCAACGGTGGTAAGTAAATGATGACAGAACTTAAATTTTTGGGAGAACTATCCCTTTAATCCACTGATTACATTGTGATTAAATATGTGCGTATATAAACAGAATATTGTGAATGATTTAATTTTGAAACCATAATCACATATGCGGAGTACTGTGGTTTGATTGCACTGAGGTTCTGAGGCAAGCACACGATTTAATTGCATTTCTGCAACTCAAAAACCAGGGAATGTTTTGCATTTGAAGCAGAGTCATGAAAACAGGCCGACTGCATTTGAATTGAACATTTTGTGTTGCTGTGTACAAGAGACAAACTTCAAAATAGCTATAAAACTACATTTCCATTGAAAAATAGCAAGGAGTGTGTAAACACAATGGAATTGGTTCCCTCATGTAATGTAGACATCCTAATAATAACAAATTAATTTGACTAAAAAATGACTCCTCATTAATTTATTAGTATACAGTAATACCTTTAGATACGAGCGTCCTGACATATGAGTATTCTGAGATACGAACAAGCATTCAAACATTTTTGCTTTGAGATACAAGTAAATATTTGAGATACGAGCAGCTCACAGACGGCGACGCTAGGTGTTCAAGTACCTGGAGCAGCTCAAGCTCCTCATTCCTTAACTTCACGTGTTCATCGACTAAAATAAAAGTGTTCGCGCAAACAAAAACAGCAGTCGGGAGAAGATAGAGCGTGCGCGTGTGGGGAATGTTTGGAGTTATCATGCGCGCGCAAGGGATTAAAATGAGCTTGCAGGTCCCGTTTTTTCACGTGTGGATCTGTCATCCCATGTGTTATGAATATGAGCTCTGCGCTCCCCTCCATGGCCACCAGAGGGAGCTCACACATATACTGACACTACACTACACACTACATTTCCCATCATGCAGTACACTGGACTGATTACACACACCAGCTGAACACAATGATGTCTGTTTGTTCACGCCAGCTGTTACCTATCTCATGAACTATAAAGGACTCCTTCACCCACAGCTCAGGGCGAAGTCTTGATGAGCACCGGTTGTCAGTGCTTAGCGTTTATATTCCCTGTCTGTTTGCCTGTTACCAGTTCTGCCAGTTTACCCGTTTTTGATCCTGTTCTGCCTGCCCTGACCTTTGCCTGGAATACCGCTTATGATTGATAACTGCCTGTCTTGACCTCCCGCCTGGATTACTGTGCCTGATACTGCCTGCCTGCCTTTGTGACCCCTGCCTGGATTATTGACTACGTTTATCTCTCTGTTTGCCCTGACCATCTGCCTGTACGACTACTCTTAATAAAGACACTAGCGATTGGATCTCTGCCTTTGAGTCCCCTCTGTAACACCATGCTAAATGTGGAGTTTTCGTAGGGCTTGGAACGGATTAGGCAATTAACATGTAAAACCCTGATCGACTTACGAAAAGATCGACTTACGAAGCCAACCTCGGAACGGATTATTTTCGTAATTCGGAGTTCTACTGTAATAATTTAATCTGGATTAATTTCCTACAATCATATATTGCTTTAATTAAAGCCAATATCTGTATAATCTGTTGCACAAATTCAAAATGTTACTGTACATTTGACAGTCAGGCGTTCTTTGAAATTCCATCTGCTTGACTCAAACACAAGCGTCATGTAAGACAAAAACACATCTATATCCACACAAACACACACACACACCCAACACAAACCCATCTAGTGCGGTGACATCACTCTACGCCGTCATAAGACACCAATGGGAAATTCCAACCTGACACGTTCAATGGAACAAAGATCAATCCTTACAAGAGGAACAGCTACAGATCAAAGCTTCTCTCACAGCAGATTTGCGTTTGTTGCCATTAATAAAATCATGTAACTCTCTACATGTAATATTGGATGCAGGAACTTTGGCTTTGTGCTTATTAAGACACAAAGCAACGTTTGGCAAGTCCAGCTATTTTCTCCCCATTTAAGCACAGCTTAAAGCAAACATTCACTGAGTAAATTACATTAAGCAGGTTGTGTGTTCTTGGATTCATGCACCTGTAACTGTGACTGAGATGAAGGCTTATGCTAACAGATGAGATCTCCCTTCAGCTACAGGAAACAGTGTATTGCATATGAAGTGTTCAGAGCCACTGGAAAAACTAAATCTACAATAATATAGATACATTTTAGTGATTTATATTTAGCTAGCAAATCATTTTAAAGCATGTTTGAATGGCTATGATGTGTTAAAGGGACAGTGCACCCAATGTTCATTTTTGGAGCACGAATTACGTAAAATCTTTTTGATGAAATCTGAGCGATTTCTGTTCCTCCATTAACAGCCTTTGGCAATATTTACAGTAAAATATAATATTTAATATAATATTTTGTAAATAAATGTATGTTTTTATGCAAACATAGCACTAGTGTTGCTTCATAAAACAGGTTAAACTACAGGAGTCACGTGTAATTAAGGTATAATAAGATATAATAATAAAGGTACATATTTTTACTTTGATCTTTTACATTATTTTATATTATATTAAGGTGTGTCTTGAACCA
Organism: Rhodeus uyekii; assembly: GCA_037043235.1. Lineage (NCBI taxonomy): Eukaryota > Metazoa > Chordata > Actinopteri > Cypriniformes > Acheilognathidae > Rhodeus > Rhodeus uyekii. The sequence goes on from JAWRVZ010000170.1 coordinate 311,164, forward strand.
TAATAATAATTATTATTATTAGTAATAATAAATGTAAATATTTAGATTCTTCAACTTTTATATTTTTATATTGCATTATTTTATATTATATTAAAATGAGTCTAGGACCATAATAATAATAATGATTATTATTAGTAATAATAAATGTAAATATTTAGATTCATCAACTTCTATGTTTTTATATTACTTTATTTCATATTATATTATTATGTGTCTTGAACCATAATAATAATAATAATAATTATTAGTAATAATAAATGTAAATATTTAGATTCTTTAACTTTTATATTTTTATATTGCATTATTTTATATTATATTAAAATGAGTCTTTGACCATAATAATAATAATTATTATTAGTAATAATAAATGTAAATATTTAGATTCATCAACTTCTTTATTTTTTATTACATTATTTTATATTATATTAAAATTAGCATTGGACCATAATAATAATAATAATAATTATTATTATTATTATTAGTAGTAGTAGTACTAAAAAATAAACATAAATATTGTGACTTTTATAGTCAAATTATATTATACTATATTAACATATACATAATAACAACAGTTAATAAGTAGTAGCAGTAACTACATGTATACGTACTATAAACATATAATATGACAAAATAAATAAACAATATTCTAATATAATGACGTGTCATTGGTCTCACCTCGTCAGATTCAGTTTCGGGCAGCAGCAGATCCTCTGGTTTGAACTCCTCAGGTAAACACGTCTCTTTATAGGAAGAGTTCTGTGGACTTAAAGCTTCCGGTTCAAATCCCATCATGTCATCCACGTTTACCCGATCTCCGTATGGTTCTTGGGATCCGGGATCGCTGGACGTTGATTCTGGCTGTAGATTCTGTTCAGGAGCAGCGAGAGGTTCTCTGGACGGAGACGGTGTTGAGGAACGTCTCGCCCCGGTTCCCCATCGCCGCGGTTTCACCGAAAAATCATCGTAAACCACTTCAGTGAGTTGAGGAGAGAGCGGAGAAGTGGAGATGAGAGGAGGAGAGGTGGAGAAGAGAGGAGGAGAAGTGGAGACGAGAGGAGGAGACGCTGCCGGTTCCTCTGCATCAAATGATATTAAATCAAAACTCGTGGGAACTTCCTCTCCTGCGTTAATCCTTTCCTTCTCCATCTCTTTCTTCCGTCTGTCATTTTCTCTTTCCTGTCTCAGGTTTTCTTCTTCTTTCAATCTCTCCATCTCCTGAATAATTCTTCTTTCTTCTTCTTTCTTTAGTCTCTCCTTTTCTCTCTCTCTTTCCTGTCTCAGTCTTTCTTCTTCTTTCCATCTCTCCTCTTCCATTCTTTTTCTTTCTTGATTTTCTTTCTCTTTCCTCATTCTCTCCATTTCTCGTTCTTTTCTCAGTCTTTCTTCCTCTTTCTGTCTCTCTATCTCCTGAATTCTTCGTCTCTCTTCTTCCAACTCTTTTTCTTTTTTTAGTCTCTCTTTTTCTCGTTCTTGTCTCAGTCTCTCCTCCTCTTTCAGTCTCTCTTGTTCCATTTCTTTTTCTTTCCTCCTTTTCTCCATTTCTTGTTCTTTTCTCAGTCTTTCTTCTTCTTTCTGTCTCTCTATCTCCTGAATTCTTCGTCTCTCTTCTTGCATTTCTTTTTCTTTTTTTAGTCTCTCTTTTTCTCGTTCTTGTCTCAGTCTTTCCTCCTCTTTCAGTCTCTCTTCTTCCATTTCTTTTTCTTTTTTTAGTCTCTCTTTTTCTCGTTCTTGTCTCAGTCTCTCCTCCTCTTTCAGTCTCTCTTGTTCCATTTCTTTTTCTTTCCTCCTTTTCTCCATTTCTTGTTCTTTTCTCAGTCTTTCTTCTTCTTTCTGTCTCTCTATCTCCTGAATTCTTCGTCTCTCTTCTTGCATTTCTTTTTCTTTTTTTAGTCTCTCTCTTTCTCGTTCTTGTCTCAGTCTTTCCTCCTCTTTCAGTCTCTCTTCTTCCATTTCTTTTTCTTTCCTCCTTCTCTCCAATTCTCGTTCTTTTCTCAGTCGTTCTTCTTCTTTCTGTCTCTCCATCTCCTGAATTCTTTGTCTTTCTTCTTCCATTTCTTTTTCTTTTTTTAGTCTCTCTTTTTCTCGTTCTTGTCTCAATCTTTCCTCCTCTTTCAGTCTTTCTTGTTCTATTTCTTTTTCTTTCCTCATTCTCTCCATTTCCTGTTCTTGTCTCAGTCTTTCCTTCTCTTTCATTCTCTCTTCTTCTATTTCTTTTTCTTTCCTTATTCTCTCCATTTCTTGCTCTTTTCTAAGTCTGTCTTCCTCTTTCTGTCTTTCCATCTCTTTAATTCTTTGTCTTTCTTCTTCCATCTCTTTTTCTTTTTTCAGTCTATCTTTTTCTCTTTCTTGTCTCAATCTTTCCTCTTCTTTTAGTCTCTCTTCTTCCATTTCTTTTTCTTTCCTTATTCTCTCCATTTCTTTCTCTTTTCTCAGTCTTTCTTCCTCTTTCTGTCTTTCCATCTCTTTAATTCTTTGTCTCTCTTCTTCCATCTCTTTTTCTTTTTTCAGTCTCTCTTTTTCTCTTTCTTGTCTCAATCTTTCCTCCTCTTTTAGCCTCTCTTCTTCCATTTCTTTTTCTTTCTTTATTCTCTCCATTTCCCGTTCTTCTCTTAATCTTTCCTCCTCTTTCAGTCTCTTTTCTTCCCTTTCTTTTTCTTTCCTTATTGTCTCCATTTCTTGTTCTTTTCTCAGTCTTTCTTCTTTCTGTTTCTCTATCTCCTGAACTCTTCGCCTCTCTTCTTCCAGCTCTCTCTCTTTTTTTAACCGCTCTTCATTTTCTCGTTCCTGTATCAGTCTTTTCAATTCTTTCTGTCGCTCCATTTCCTGACTTCTTATCCTCTCTTCTTCCATTTCTTTTTCTTTCTTTATTCTCGCTATTTCTTTTTCCTTTCTCATTCTTTCTTCCTCTTTCTGTTTCTCCAACTCCTGAACTCGTCTCCTCTCTTCTTCAATTTCTCTCTCTTTCTTTAGTTTCTCCTCTCTCAGTAGTTCCTCCTCTCTCTGTCTATCTTTTTCTTCCTCAATCCTCCTTTTCTCCTCTTCAATCTGTCTCTCTCTTTCTAATCTCTCCTGCTCTCGTTGTCTCTCCTTCTCTTTTTCGGCCTGTCTCCGCTTCTCTTCCTCTTTTCTTTCTTCTTCAATCCTTCTCTTCCATTCTTCCTCTTGCTTTCTCCTTTCTTCCATCTGGCTTTTCTTGTCCTCTTCTTGTTTCCTTTCTTCCTCTTGCTGTCTCTCGATTTCTTTTGCTTTCCTCTCCTCCTTCAAAAGTCTTTCCCTTTCCTGCTGCTGTCGTTCTTTCTCTAACTGCTCATCTTTTCTTTGTTTCTCTGCATCTACGGTCATCCCGACCCTTTGGTAAACAGGAAAAGCGACATGGTTCTCCTTGTCCTCTTCATCTTCATTGTGTTCCTCTTCTTCTTCATTCTCCACACTAGCAGCAGAGCTCTTCATTTCTGTAGGTTTTGGTGGTTTGTCAACAGGCACCTTCTCTGTTTCTCTCTCCGATGATCTCTCATTCGTCTTCTCAGATGGTGGACTGCAAATAAAAGAGTTTGGAAATATGTTACAGTTTTGAAAGTAAGGACAACAATGGGCCAGAATGTCCTGCCATCATTTTCATTGCCCCCACCACAACATCATTATCCATTTTTGTCTTTTTTTAAGCATTTTTATGGTCGCTACAGCGATAAAGTGTAGTGAGGTAAAAGGAGTAAAGGGTAAAAGTGATTCTGTAGTGAAGTCTCTCTCTCTCTCTCTCTCTCTCTCTCAAGGTATGCTAAATGCATTTTATTTGGTTAGATTATTTAATTTATTCCCCTTTTTTATATTTGTTTTGTTTGTTATTTTGGCCTTTTTGCTCTTTACTTCACTAGTTAGTTTTTCAATACATTTAAGACCTTAAAGTCTATTATGCCCTTTTTGGAGTTCAAATTTAATTTGCCTGGACGCGACGCATAATATCAGGCAAGAATAAAAAAATAAAAAATAAAGTAAATTCTATATTACTTCTCAATTTAAGCTTGTAGAAATTTAAGTATAAATATCAACATTATGAAATTAAGTGAAACCTACTCAACTTTCTGATACTGTTTTTCCCATCATGCACTAGGGTATGAATAATTAATTAGGTTGCATTTTTCACTATTTTCCAGCTGTATTTACTCGCTGTTTTCGTTGTTAGGTTTAACTTGCTGTTTTGTAACATCTGGAGTTCATTTTCCACTCAAATTGATATATTCATAAATGATCCAACGAATGTAAGCTTTATTGTGTTAACAAGTATTGAGATCTCTGTGTTTGTGTGGGTAACGCGTTACTTCTATTATGTAGATATCTCGTCCACACAGTATCTACTCTATTATTTACTTATGTGTTGTAAACAAAGAATACACTTTAAAAGCATGGCTTAATTCAGTGCTTTGAGTAAAATGTACTTGAAACAGAGTACCGCAAATTAAAGTAGAAGTACTTTCACAGAATTTTACTGGCTAAGTTAAAGGTACTTATTTTCTTTGTTCATTTTACTTAACTTTTAGTAGATCTGACTTAATTTCATAAGAAACGTATTGTTTTTTTCAATGTAGGAATTTTTTTTTTTCATTTGCTTAAAATACAGAGGATTGTTACTGTCACAGTAATGAAAAAATTGCAACAAGTGGGAAATTATAAAGATAGATTTTTCATGAACAGGTTAAATTCATAAACGCACTTATGCTGGTAAATTTTAGCCTATAACGGAAAACATATTATTAGTGATGTTTTGAAGATTATTAGTCGTTTTGTGTAATTTCCACAAAACCTAAATGTTAGACACTTAAATAAAGTAGCATATAATTTACAAGAGGTTCTGACAAGATGTTCTTTACTTCAGACTGTTGTATATATGTCAACAAAAAGTAGGAAGTATGTGAAACAAAATATGTAAATTTGCATGGAAAATATGTAAATTGGCATTCAAAACATTATGCTTATGATGTACTACACATTTTTACTAAAAGGTTTTTAATTTTAACATTTTTTTGTTTGAAAGAATAAGATTTAGTAACTCAGTCATAAAGCCAGTCACTTGCTCCTGAACAATTCAACACTTTTTTCAATGATTTGATTAAATTAATTGACTTTCATTCTTGAATTAATCGGCATTTTTGAAGGAAAGTCAGCCGAATAAATGATTCAAAATAATCGCCAAATGTAAACCATATTATCACAAAGCTCTGTTAAATTTAAGGCATATAAAACGTTAAAGCATAAAGATACAATGTCTGAAACAGTGTGTATTGTGAAAAGCACTATTTAAAGACTAACATATTGCTAACATAGTTTAGCATTAACTAGCACGTCGCTAGCATGATTTAGCTTGAATTAACAAGTTTGCTAACATAGTTTAACATTAATTAGCATGTTGCTAGCATGATTTAGCTTGAATGAACAAGTTTGCTAACATAGTTTAGCATTAACTAGCACGTCGCTAGCATGATTTAGCTTGAATGAACAAGTTTGCTAACATAGTTTAGCATTAACTAGCACGTCGCTAGCATGATTTAGCTTGAATGAACAAGTTTGCTAACATAGTTTAGCATTAACTAGCACGTCGCTAGCATGATTTAGCTTGAATTAACAAGTTAGCTAACATAGTTTAGCATTAACTAGCACGTCGCTAGCATGATTTAGCTTGAATTAACATGTTTGCTAACATAGTTTAGCATTAACTAGCACGTCGCTAGCATGGTTTAGCTTGAATTAACAAGTTTGCTAACATAGTTTAACATTAACTAGCATGTTGCTAGCATGATTTGCCCTTGAATGGAAGTCTATGGAACATTTATGATTTTAATCTTGAGATTTTGGAAAATCATAAGTGCGATCAGTCTGAAAAGATATAGCAACTCAAGTCAGAACAGGTCTGAAGTTCGAGCCGAGTTTAGTGGTTGTAGCTTTAAAGACACATTTAGAAATTTGGAACAGAATAATAATAATAATAATAATACTTTCTCAAGCCAACTTAATGATTGTGTATCTTCAGAAAATCTGGATTAAACTGCTCAGCTCATATAGATTAGGTTTACTATCTCTTTATGAGGTTTATGAACCGTTAAAGTGCTAGTTGCTGTAGCTGTCAATGGAGGGACAGAAATCTCTCAGATTTCATCAAAAAGATCTTCATTTTCATCTTCAATGACTTGAAGGTGAGTAATTAATGACAGAATTTTGGGTTAAAATTCCATTTTAGAACACATATATCATAAAATAATACGTATTATCGGTCAAAATGAGAGAATCCAGGCTTCACTGACCTTTTAGGAGCACCAGTGGATGGCAAGCGCGTCCTTGCCGTGTCCAAGCTCAGATTCTGGATCCTCTGTTTAATGTCAATAGATATTTCAGCAGGTGTGATGTCTCTTTTGCTGAAGGTGTCCCTGCGCTGAGATGCTGCGGATCGATCGAAGAGGAGGCTGATCCGTCTTTTAATGCTGCCTCCTACCTCCTCGTCTTCTGCCTCGTCTTTCTCCACTGAAGCCTTCGAAGACATGGACTCGGACACTGCTGAAGGAGAACTTGGTGGCTCCTCTTTCTCCATCTTGCTGCTTTCAGCGTCTCTCCTCACAGTCTCCACCTCCTTATCGGGCTGAGACGCTGACTCGAACTTGGAGGTCAGCTGCGAGGAGAGACGATTTCGAGCTGGCCAGCATCGTGAAGCCGCTTTGACGTTTGTCTCAGTGTCGCCGGCTTCTTCTTGTGTCTTCTGGTTGAGAATCTTGTGATCCTGAGCACCCAAGGATTTTGCTCTGCTTCTGGGCTGAACGTTCTTCATGTCTTCAGCGGTTACATCAAGCTTTGAGTTTGGACCAGTTATTAGGTTATCAGAACCAGTTATGGAAGGACTCTTAGTAGGTTCTGGTTTAGACTTGGCCTGTAAGTCAGGTTTTGGGGTGAGTGGGACGGGTTTAACAGCTGGAGTTTGATCAGACCCATTTACTCTGTCATTTGAGTCTGATGGTTTTGGACCACCAGCTTGAGTATCCTTGAAATTCAAAACTTCAGTAGAGGCGGCTCGATAGAGCTGTCGGCTGAAGTTGGTTTTTGGGGCCCGGATGGGGCGGACGGTTGCATTCCTTTGCAGGGAAAATGGTTTGGGCATGAGGTGGGGTTTTGGGGTCAACGCTGACTTCTCTGTGTCTTCTGGGAGTGCCGAGGCTGACACTGAAGGTTTGTCTGGGTTAATGAGCGATTGGCCCAGATCCCTTGCGGTCGCCTCCACCCATGCCGCCATGGCTACACACTACACCTGGATGGGAAAACAAAAGAGAAACACACCTGTGGGATCTCAGTGGTATGAACATACATCTTTAGGATGTTACTATAAACGCACTTTTAAGAGATTGAGATGTTTGGAAATACCATCACAAAAAAATACAGTATGTGAATGAATCATTTGGGTGAACTAATGATTCAACAGAGAGACTTTAGGTGTGTGTGTGTTGGAGTGTGTGTGACATAAAAGTACAGTGAGAACGATTAAAGATCAGATGATCCATATGCTTTCGAATCACTCTCGCAGAACTTTAATGTCACGAGGACACAAAGGAAAAGTCTATTTATTAAACCAAAACACTTTAAATAGAAACAGAAAACAGCACACTTGTGCATGAACAAACAAAATCTCAGAATGGCAAGGAGACACGGAACATGGAGATACACGGACACACGAGTCAAGGGAACGTTACGTTAACAATCAACAAAGACAGGGAGCACCTGACATGACTAACAAGGGAGAGTGGCAAACGAAACGGAAACACAAAAGGATCACACAGGAGGAAACGGGAAGTGACGAGACATGACATGACTGAGACACACTGATCGGTCTGTGCAACACACCAATTTACTTACTTCCGCTTGAACTAATCGAATCAGCTGCTTGAACTACTCGAATGAATGACTCATTTACTCACTCATTTAGACATTTACCCCCAAATATTGGCAATTTTAGTTTTTACTTATTTAGCGTATCATTTTGTTGAAACAAATATTTTTTAAAATAATGTTTTAGGGGATAGTTTGCCCAAATATTAAAACGTTAAAATGTTAAAATTAATACATTAAAATGTTTAGTTACATTTACTCCTCCTCGTGGCGTTTCAAACCTGTATGCATTTCTTTCTTTTTCTCGAAACAAAAAACATATTTTGAAGAATGTTGGTAACCAAACTTTTTTGGTCTGTAAATATATATAAATAACAAATCAGATACAGCTTCTAAAATAAAAAAATAAAATAAATAAAATAAAAATAAAATATATATATATATATACATAGACATTGTAACCTAAACGTTTATGTGTATGTAATATATTAATGTATTTAGATGATTTTAGGAAAGTGGGTAGCAAGATTGCCATGAAAACCTGTAGGTTAAACAGTTAAGAACAGTTTATTAATAATTATTAGATAGAGTTGTCCATTTCTGTGTTTGGCCTTTTTCAAATTTAGTGGAATTGCATTTATATTTCTCCCTAAAGCTTCTTTCTCCCACACATTTTGTTGATAACTTTAATGGCTAGCTAAGAAAAAAAGGCCAGAACTATGAGGAAACCACTGAACATCAATATACATGCAGTACAAGTGAGATAAGGGAAGCGTTATGTACCGTCCATTAAGTGGTCGAAGGTTATTGGATTGTTTAAACAATATGCACATTTCTGCTGCTCTGATTTAGATCCTTAAGTAAATAAATAGTCACTTAGCATACACTTTAATGCGTCATTCAGCATTTTTACTTTCGGTATGAACAAAAGAATAGCTTGTGCTGGAAACTTGTTGCATCGCACTAGGTTCAGACTTTAGATAGAAGATGTGCTTTAACCTCCACAATGGTTTGGCTGGTTGGTTTTACTAGTTTATTAGGTATTGGTGAATGCCGTAACAACATTATTGTCACAGTTTTGTCATGTCTCCACCCACTTCCTGTTTCCTCGTGTGATTCTCCCAGTGTTTTTGTGTTTTTCCATCCACATGTCCCATAATCAATCACCTATCTTCAATCACCTATCTCCTATCTTCACTTATTTATATCTTCAATCACCTTGTTTGGATGCGTTTGATTTTTGGATTTTGTTTCTCCCTGTGCGTATCCTGTTGGACTGTTTATATCCCGTTGGACTACCATTAATTAATCTGCGCTGCACAAGAAGTGTCCTTTCGTTTTGCACTTAAAGTGTTTATTTTGAGTTTTGTCATTAAAGTAAGTTTCAGTTATTCCCGCGTTCTGGCCTTCCTCAACCTCCCGCACCACACGTCTAACAATTATATAGGGAAAAACCTTGTTTCTTCATTGAAGGCCATTCATAAGATCTTAGTATTTAAACAGAATAACATGAAATTCTTTAACTCTTTAAGATTTTTTCAGAGAAAATATATGCTGTGTATATTTCTAACCCTTTATTGGCAAATATTTGTTCTTGTTTTAACCATAAAACAATTCTAACATAGTTATATATTTATGATTAAAATAAGAAAAGCTAAATTATAAATAAATGTAATTCACAATATAAAATATTAAGAAAATATAAATATATTAATCAAATTAATTAATTTATTAATATACTCATAAAACAAAATCTTGGCAAATATTTGTTCTTGTTTTAACCATAAAAAATTACTAAAATAGTTATATATTTATGCTTAAAATAAATAAAATACAATTATACATAAATGTAATTCACAATATAAAATATTAAGAAAATATAAATATATTAATCAAATTAATTAATTAATATACTCATAAAACAAAATCTTGGCAAATATTTGTTCTTGTTTTAACCATAAAACATTACTAAAATAGTTATATATGTATGCTTAAAATAAGAAAAATACAATTATACATAAAATGTCATTCACAATATAAAATATTAAGAAAATATAAATATATTAATCAAATTGATTTATGAATATTCTCAGAAAACAAAATCTTACTATATCATCCAAATTTGCCAAATAGTTTGTGCTGTATGTTAAACAAGACAAAATGTTGATTAAGAAGATTCGTTTCTACAGAGTAAACAGAAGAAAGCTCATGGGAAAGCAAAAGACGGCAGCAAGCAGGGTGTGTGTTTCTGTTGCTGCATGTGCTAATGGATATGCTATGGATGCTAACAGAGATCTGAATGAATGAAGCCTTAAACACATGAAATCAGAGCACTCTGGGAAATACTCCAAGTGCCAATCCAGTTGGTTTAGCTCTGTGAGGCCATGTTCCTCTGGTTGGGCCAGATTTTTACATTTTTCCATCCAAAGTTCCTCAAACCAGAAGCGACTAGACCTTAGCTCTTTTTAAGGCTTTTTATTATACACCCTGCGTGACCCACAATAAATGACCAAGCGTCACTCCCGCCTGAGGTTAGACTCTGATATCATGCAGACAAACAGCATTCACGTGAAGAATTTTCTCATTTGTAGCAAGCTGCAATAGCCTGAAGTGAACTAGAGCAATGTTCACATTTCACCTGTTCTCTTATCTTTGTGCTCAACAAGTGGTTAGAGCCTGGCTTGTTGTGAAAGTTTAGGACAAAATCCCAGTCTGTAAATCAAGTTACACAAAGACGAGTTATCTCAGTGCTTTTTCTGACTCCCACCGGCCACAAGCGGACTCTTACACAAAAAAATCCTTCAAGTGAAAACAATGAAACACTATCCACAGGTGAAAAAATGCTCCCATCTCATATTTTGGCTTGGCATAAATCAGTCTTCGTTGAACAAACCGGTCCAACAGCAAGCCAGTATTGTCAGATGAGATGTACAGCTGAAGAAAATATATTGTACTCAAAATATATTGTAATACTAATGCCTGACAGATGGAGTCTGATAACCAGGTAAACAGACAATCCCCCTTTATCGCTATTAATTTGAGTTGCCACAATGAAAGATGCTGAGCTGCTAAATTCTTGAGAAACATCAGAACGAAAGTGTCCAGACAGATTATTAAAATGCATGCAGTCGTTTGATGCATAAAAATCAGTTTGACACTCTAATAAAATGATGACCTAGTTTATGGTCAAAGGACAGAGTCAATGTTCAAAGTGAGCAGATTCCAGTTTACACTCACCAGGAACACATGCAAATTATTATGCACAGATTTGCATACTGAGCTTATTACATCCAAATAGCCAGTTTAGGAGAGGAGCAATATAACTTTCCTTTGATCAGATTAAATATTATTAATTCACTTGCATTTCTATCATGCTTTTCTGAATTTAAAATATATGTACACTTCAAAATAACTTTTTAGTTAATATCTTAACTAATAACCAATGACATTATATCGTTATTAAATTGACGAATTAATTAAATTAACATATAAACTTTAATTTATGCATATATTAATGTAGCTAAAGGATCCAAGCATTAGGCTATATAACGTTATTGACTTATTACTGAGTTTACATATATTAAATAAATAAAAATAAAAGCTTATCTAACAAGGGCACAGTAAACTGCACCTGTTGGTAATAAGTGACTTATAAATAAGTGTCTCTTACAATGAAGTGTCTTTGAACCTTGTATAATGGTGGAAAATACACACTATTTTTGTAGTTTATACAGCTGCCGTTTATTTACATCGGAGACAATGAATCCTATAAGTAGCAAATTAAATACACAAATAAACAAGTTCAAACAATATGCATTTACCTGTAGAGTGATAACAAATATTATTCCATGAGATTGTACATATAGATTCCCAGCTCAAATACACGTCTGCGTCCTTTGAGTTTATATGTGTGCAACTCAAACTTTAAAGAAAGGAGGGCGTGTCGCAAATTTACGAATCCTACGGCGAATGCTTATCTCATGAATATTAATTTTCCGTTCCTTGGTAACCTTCCGAGAGTCTCCGCCCAAGTACCTAATTAATATTCATGAGACTAGACTTCGGCAGAGTATGATTCGATTGTTCGAGGACTACGTTGAGCTTTCCGCCAATCAGCTGATCGAATGGAACGCAAGGTCATTAATATTCATGAGGCAGGCCGGGAACGAGGATTATCTCGAGGTGTTGCCGCTCCTCTCCTAAACGTGTTTCAACCGGAAAAACCAGTAGAGCTGAATGGAAGAATGACACGGGGTGTGTAGAAAACACTGTTGAAGGTGGGAGACGCATTTATAAGTTCAATGAAAACGCATGGGATATAATGAACTGGCTTTACAGCAGTTCAAACCTTCATTAAAAGTCCCTGACAACTTCCTGCCTGTAGTTTCCACCAAACTTTGCATAGACCAGTTAATGTTTTCTACATGACTGGACAAACCATTCCCCCAAGTATTCCCAAAATCCCTAGACTTCCATTCAAAGGTTTATTGTGTACATTGAAGGCTTACACACCTAAAATTGAGGACAGTGCTTGGCAGCCAACATTGTTTTCATCTACAGTTTTGCTGATTTCATAATCCTAATACTCCTAATATTATAATATACACCCATATTTCAATGAGAGTAGACTAGAGTAACACTGCTTGTGCAATGTTTAATCAGTATACGGTTTATTATATTTGGTAAAACATAAGCTTTGGACACTTGGAGCATTGCTTATTTTACTGTTGTGAATGTATCCATTATATGGGATGCTGTCACCGACTACATTCGCTGTGCCAGCATACAGTTAGACTTTGGTCAAATATAATATAAAATATAAATATTTGACTTGAGTACAATGGTTATGAATATCTATGCTGTTAACAATAAAAGTTGGCACATTTAAATGAGCAACAAAATCTGTAACAGGGCCAAAGGGAGTTATATGATTTATATGCAATCCAGGTGAACATGACTAATTTAAAACTATACGTAAATGAGAGACGTATATGTTTATAGTCCAGTGTGTGTTCAATATATTTACCTACTTATTGCAGCTGTGTGTTAATAGATGATTTTCCCCTTGTTGACAGAAGTCCAGGAAATGATACGAATAACACAGGTAGATTTCACACAATCCATAGATGCATCAAATAAATGTGGTTCCTTCATTAGATCTGTGATCGATGGGCGGGAAATATGGCTATTTTGTGTCTGTGAGGCAGTGTTTGAGTGTCATTGATACACTATTAGAGGTTTTATTAATATTTTAATTAAGCTCTTATTTGTACATGTTACTTTTTATGTTTTTAGTTTTAGGTAACCATAATAACACGCTGTAATGTTTCTGAAACGATCATTTGAAATCAATTTAAAAGAATAGTGGGTTTTAAAATGACATGCTTTCATTTTGTTGTTTCAAACCTGTTTAATTTTCCGTGGAATACAAAAACAAGTTGTATTGCATAAGCAGTCTGTTTGACTTTTTTTTTGTTGCCACATCCCATTTATTCTAAAGTCTCATGATATAACATAATCATAACATAATAAAAGTACATAACATAACATAATAAAAGTCATTATTTGCTGAAGATCTCCTCCATCACAGTTTTAAGTCTCATTAGTGCTCAGTTCGTTTCTTTCTTCTATATTTACTTAAAACGCACACTTCTATTCTGCCAGAACACCATGGTTTCATTTTTTTTTGGGGGGGGGGATCAATCAGGATGTGTTGTTGTGCAGTGCAATTTCACAATATGTGCTGTATTTGATTTACATTTTACACTTTTGGCCAATGCTTTTATCCAAAGCAACTTACATTGCATTCAAGGTACAAGTTAAATCAATTCTTGCTTTCCCTGGGATCGAACCCATGACCTTGGCGTTGCAAACACCAATACTCAACTGATTGAGCTACAGGAAAGCTTAATTAATAAAATGTGAATGAGCTTTAAGAAGTGTGATGGAGGGGAAGATTTTCAATACGGATCACCTTAAGTGACAGTAGAGAGTGGCGCTTGCAACGCCAAGGTCATGGGTTCGATTCCCAGGGAAAGCAAGAACTGAATGACACTCTTTAAACGTGTATTTTAGCATCCACAATTCTCAGGCTTAACGTGTGTTAACCACTCTCACTGAACAGAATACAGGACAGAAACACTCTTTGCTTTGCTTGAAGAGAAACACATTCTGCTAAATCACTTGTGTTCACAACAGGATGAAAAAGATATTAATGTAAGGACTCTTTTTACACCTCCCAGACAAGATGCCAAGGGTGATATGACTAATGAAAAAGGATTCCACTTCCTGTCAAAAGGGTTATCTTCATAATCACATAGTTACTTAGTATTATCACGATACACATAAACAGGCCTGTGAAAGAGCATTTCAGGAGCAGTACAGCTGCGTCTCAATTCAGAGGCTGCATCCTTCGAAGGTTCCTTTAAACAAGGCGTCGAAATCCATCCTTCGCTTCCCCTGCAATGGAGACAAACGATGGCTCCTTCGCGGCCTAGCTTACCCCAGAATTCATTGCGTGCCAATTATTTTTCTTTAAGAGAAATGCATGTACAGTAATACCTTGAGATACGAGCGTACCGACATATGAGTATTCCGAGATACGAGCAAACCTTCTAGCAATTTTTTGCTTTGAGATACGAGTAAATATCTGAGATACGAGCAGCTTACAGACGCTAGAGGTGTTCAGCACTCGGAGCTCAAGCGCCTCATTTATGGGGTAATTGCATATGATCTCCACTAGAGGCAGCTTGGTTTTACAGCGGAGGTTACCGGGGGCGACGAGTGATTCACCAGTATTAAGCTGTGAGCAGCACGAGTTATGAGTGTTCAATAATAATAAATATGAGCTTCTGAGTCTATCCAATACACTGCACGGGAAGAAACACTACACTTCCGTATTGTGCATTGTCTATGTTATCCCTCCCTCCTCCTCCTCCTCCCCCTCCTCCTCCTCCTCCTCCTCCTCCTCCTCCACTCATTAGCCGCTACTGTATCATCTGTCTCGAATGCAAGAACTCATAATTAAAATCACATTTTATTTTATATCACAGGAATCCTTATATACTATAATTTTGTGTGTGTGTGTATATAGCAATTAAAAACATGTTTTTTCCATTGTTTTTAGCACTAATAAGGGAGTTTTTTAGAGGGCCGGAACGGATTAATTTTTTTCTGTTATTGCTTATGGAAAAATTATTTGAGATACGAGCAATTTGAGTTACAAGTTCCATCCTGGAACAGATTATGCTCATATCTCAAGGTATTACTGTATTGGGTTTCAACTTTCTAATGATACAAATGTAAAATAAAGCTGTTCACATGTTGATATATCTTCCAAACGTGTGATTTTATATAGTTTATACTCTTTATTATGTACCAAGGTGAACATATTTAGACTCTAGCCATTCAGATAGTTGAATATAACTGTCAAAACCGTCTAGTGCAAATGTTATTGCCGCTTACTAACGGCAGCTGTTACACGTGTTAGTCGGCAAGAGCAAGACCGCCCCATTTAACAACCCTCAGTCCGACCTTTGAGGACGTTAAAGGCATGGCTTTTGAAGGCTGTCCAGCTTGTGTGTGGGGCTATGCCTTTTTCTTCTGCTGATTTCGTTTGCATGCTTGCTTACATCTGGCGGGAAGTGTTTGCTACTGGTTGAGTTTTCCTGTACACAGACTGGGGTCTCTAAACTTTTTTAGTTCAAGGACCCCTCCCTTGGTGGATGGAAACAGAACAGGATCCCCTTAAATATTAAAAAAAGGACTTGAATTTAGGCCTGACCTATAATCTCATGTGTGTTGTACAGCACATTTGGATGCTTAACATGTTGTAATTCCATTAACATAATCATTATTGGTTTGCAGAGCCATGTATACTTGTATATTTTATTTTATATGCTGGACGGATGACAAAACATTTAACTGAAATGTAGCTCTTAACTTTTTCTTTGGCTGTAATTTACATAATGTATCTTCATTTAGTAACACCAACAACAAAAATTAGATGAGCTTAAACAACTAATTGGCAAACTCACAATTTGTGACCTCAGATGTACGCCTTTGACCTTTGCGTGGTTTAATATTTCCTGTCAGGTGAAATATGCTGCATGTTTTTTCTCATCGTAACAGGTGCGGTTTCGTGTTTCCGCCTGCCACACCCTGTGATCCACTCTTCATTATTTGTTTGATTCATTTTTTTATGACATCCTGACAAAGGTCAAATGGGTCCATGACAGGATATGAGTTCTGTTGCTTTGTGCATACTTTATTACCCAAATATCTGCTCACCCATTTATATTTCTGCATTTGGCAGACGCTTTTATCCAAAGCGACTTACATTACATTCAAGAAACACATTGACATTCTAACCAGTTCTTGCTTTCCCTGGGAGTCGAACCCATGACCTTGGCGTTGCAAGCGCCACTCTCTACTGTTTGAGACACAGGAAAGCCTGATATAAATAAATGAGGCATTATATGGTGAACAGTATATATAAGGCATTACATTTCTAGTACTTTTACTCCAGTACAGCAAATATTTCATTTATATGAAAAAGATTCACAGATTTTCCGAGTGGTTCTTGTCCGTGTGAAGTTCAGGGTGCTTTAGTATGCAGTCCAAATGGTATTAAAAGTTATTGCTAGGGGGTGTTGAAGTTATAATGGCAGGTTAGAAAAGGAATAAAGAAGTGTAGGCCAACATGTACCTGTCACACTTCTGTCTTCTGCCAAAAGAGAGCGCCAGAGGAGAAGAGTAATTCAACTCACCCATCGGTTCCTCTGTGGATTTATCCTAATGGCATAAGTAAATAGAAGACACAGGTGATTTAAATATGAGTTAATCTCGTAAAGCCTGACATATGCAAACATACTCTGAAAAAACTTTTATATATTTATCATTATAAATAGAACAGTTCATTTTTTAGACAAAACAAAAACATTCTTAAAGTTGCATATTTGATACATCCGGCACATAGTGTTTGATGTAATGAGTATTTTATTTATTTTATTTAGAGGCCCAAACTGAGAAAAATATGAGAACTGGTGCAGATGCTGATATTTATAAGATGAAATTCTGATGGTTGTAATGTAAACCTATGAGCTCTTTATAACAGTATAGCAGATATTGCATAAGAAACATATCAATCTATAAATATCAATAATAGTAAGGTGAAATTGAAATGATCAAAACCTCTGTAGTTTTTATTATGCGGGCAAAACACATAATGCAATACAATGATGACTGAGAGATTGATCAAACAAACGCTTTTCAAAAGCCTGATGGATCTTATGTAATATTCACATTTGAACATGATTTTTCTGTGAAATATCAAGTAAACCTTAATTGTTTCAGTCCAGTAAGTATTCATTTTGAAATATTACTAGCAACATGAAAGTTATTCTTACTTTACGGTACTTTTTAAAAGGCCTTTTGCTTACTAAAAAAGTATAAACTTTGAGAAATCAATGAGACGACGGAAGGCATGGAGTACAGTGTGTGCATCAGATTTTGCAGCAAAGTTGAGTTCCTTTTCATCATTTAAAAGGCTTTGATATTTGCAAATCAAATTAATTCATCAGGCGTTATAGGGTTAAAAACCAAATGAAGTCAAAACTGGAGATCAATGGCAAACATGATTCTGGTTATGCGTATCAATAGCAAATATTTCTGCACAAACCCTCCCTGTTCTCAGAAGGCTAGTAAATCACCCATTCACACCACAGTGATCCCGTCTTTATGCTAACAATTCGTCCTGTCTTCCTCTTCCCTATTCTCCCGTTTCTCTCTCTCCGCACCTATGCGCCCCTCCCTTGCCCTGTCGTTGTGTTTTTCTTCCTTTCTTCCACTCTCACCAGGTAACCAGACCTCCTGTGGGGGGTGTTGAGTTTCCACTTTCCCAGAGAAGGAGACAATTTGAGCCTCACAAAGCCCACAAAAGCTGTTCGGCACCATCCCTCCTCTCTCGCTCTCGGCCCTTTCTCCCTCTGATTCGCCACTGTCCGTGAGCCTTCCTCGCTATTCCCTTGGCATTTGATTTCTGTGCACTCTTTCTCCCTCTGTCTATCTCGTTCTTTCGGTTTGGATCAGATAAACAGACAAAAAGTAATTGCACGGCAAACTGTGAAACACATCCACACATTCACAAAAAGAACTCAGTTGCTCACGAGAGACTATAAATCGAATAAAATAAACAATGATTGGTATCTTCTCTGCAGAGCTGCACTGCTTCGCTCAATACAAACCACTCGTGTGTGTGTGTGTGTGTCTGTGTGCAGCTGGTCAGCAAAGAACAAGTGTAACTGAGTCGATGTGGCAGGCGGGGGGTGGGGGGGGGATCTATATGAGTGTTGGTTTACAGTGTGTATGATGACAGCAGTGGCACCGTGAGAGACAAGCCGAGATTCACCCTGTGACCTCTCATGCTGCCATTCACAGAGAAAAACACTGCGTCATTATGGCCAACAGGAGTAATACACTCGGAAATGAAACTTCGGCATCTTTTGCTCACCAGTAGAAGTGAAATACTTCATTTTGGTCTGTAAATCGCAAATGATATATCTTAAGACTTGGAAAATTATTAAAACAACATTTTTGTCAGTACATTTTCGGGTTTTTTTCCGCCCGAGTAACGACAAAATTATCGAGATACGAAAAAAGATTTCCGAGTTTTGTTTTGATATTCGCGCTGATTTTGGTTCGGGTTGAATGAAGGCTACAGTTTTTCCGGTCAGAACAATGATGTCTCACTCAGGGAATGATCCAAAACTGGTATTTATTAAAGGTGCATAGATCGATAAAACCTCAACGATTGGCACTAATTCCCTGTATTTCACTCAATAAACTATATACAATCTTCAGCCGATCTCTTTTACCTTAATCATCCATCAACTCTCTTCTGTCACGACACTTCCTGAACTCCGAGGGAAAGTTTTGGAATAGTCCATTTCACACTGAATGACAGGGATGGCTGGAATAGTCCATGTAAGAAGGGGAACACTTTTTACAATCCTGCTCTCCTATTGGTCAGCATCGCTCCTACCAGCCTCTGCATATTTCCTCTTGCATTTCTCCATATTTCAATCTCCTATTTCTTCCCACTAACTCTAAAGTTCTTCCTTGCTTTTGCATACAAGTTTTGTTTTCATCGTGCTGCATCGCCATTATTTTGTGCCCAGTTAACATCAACTTTTTTTCTAATCACTAGCCATGGATGTGAAGATTGTTGCTGAAGTCAAAGGGAAGAAGAGGATGTTCTCTAAGGAGTCAAAAAGGTAGATAATTGAGAAGTATTGCGCTTCATTCCATGTTGAATATGGTGTTTATATAGGGCTTGGAACGGATTAGGCAATTTACACGTAAAAGCCTGACCGACACACGAAAAGATCGACATACGAAGCCAACCTTGGAGTGGATTAATTTCGTACCTCGGGGTTCTACTGTATTTTTAAACATCCTTTATGCAAGATAAAATAGAAACGTATTTATTCGTATATATAAATTATATTATAATATTATCATATATATTACCATATATATGATATATTCATATAATTCGTATATATATATTGACCGAGGTTATTTTGTCTCAAGATGCACCTGTAATGTTTTTTCTAATGTGTGTTTAGAAAAGCTGCTTAAATTGAACTGAGGCCTAATCCTGGCTTAATCTAAGCCCTGTTTGTGAAACCGGGTCTAAGTCTTTTCTTTTTAATGGCGAAAGCTGATCAATAAATTATGAAAAGGGTCAAAAGATAAGTTTACTTGTCGGGGACATTTGTGTGTGTGTGTGTGTGTGTGTGTGTTTGTGTGTACAATTTATGAAAAGTTGGCTCACACTTTTTTAGCCTTTTTTCCTCATCCATATTTCACTGTATTAGAGGAAAAAACCGCTCGACATTCTGCCCGTGTTGTTTTTTGTTCCATGGAAGAAAAAACATGATGGATAATTGATGCAAAAAAAATTTTTGGGAGCAAAGTAAACAATCTATTTTGAGTTGAGTTGTGGTTGATATAAAAGTGTATTGAGAGGCTGTGTTAACATAGTGGCCTTTCAAAAATAAAAAGTGTAGTTTTGGACGAATAAGTCTGGGCTTTTTCAGCAGCCAAAATAGCAACAATCAGTCTCTCTCTAGATGAAGGGAACAAACTCTATAAATGCTTTGGCAGGTTTAGAACAACTTGAAGAAACTTGGGAAGAATGCAAATTATAATTTAAATAATTATCAAGTTTTGCATCTTCTGGAGGATATGGATTGATGAATTGTGCGTCCCAATGCGAAATACACTGCCACGACAGGTTTAATGGTTGCCGAGGCATAATTTTGCGGTTGGTAGAATGTTTTCGGTGGTTGCAAGTCAAAAGAAGTCTGATATTTTGATGTGATGTGGTGTAGATATGACTCAAGTTTTGGTTTATCTAGAAGCATTTGTGTTCACACACTTATATGTACATTTTGGGCCTTGCAATTGTTTTCAAACATTAGCTGAGAAGGGAAGAAATCTTAATGGTTTTTATCGTACTAAAGATGGAATTATAACCTGTCTGCGTATTCTTTGAATATTGTCGTCTCAAGCCATGTAAGGAACAGTCTGAAATATATTTGTTATTCATCATTAAATTAGTCATTATAGCTTTTCAGTGAATAATAACTTAATTATCACATAAGTAGCTTTTTCCGTCTTTCTGGAAATCGGCACCTCTTAAGCTTTCATTATATGGAGAAGAGCTGCTTTTACATCTGTTTTTATGTTCCACAGATGAAAGAAAGCGATACAGGTTTGCAACAAGTAAAGTCATTTCTGGGTCAACTATCCCTTTAAGAGCCCCGCAAAGTGATCCACCTGATCGGACGGATGTTAAACAAATAAAAAAGTAAAAATAAATGTGCCTAGGTCAGTAGGGGGTTCCCATGTCCCCCGGCTTGACCCCCATCACTAACCAGGCAGGGTGAACCCCCCCCCCCCCCCTTCATCCCACAGAGAGAGGGAACGCTATGGCCCTATAAATAGAGGAGAGGAATGGTGGTGATATGTTGAAGGAAGGAGGGGGGGCCTGGAAAAAGGATTAAGAGAGATATTCGGCTGGTGGTCGGGCTGTTCTTGCAGCCGGATCTCTGACTCAGGTAATCCAGATAGGAGAGATGTCACATGGGAGTTTCGTGCGATCTTGATGACAGTAAAATGAGCATTGATGCGCTTGTTCTCTCCTTCTGTTTACCTCTCTTCTTTTTGACAGTGGTGCTGCGCCTTCCCCTGAGGATGCGAGGTGTTTTCGTTATTGGAGGTAAAGGTGTGATGGCAGAGGAGAGACTGTGCATCGTGTTCAGGTGCTTGTCTCCTGATTGGCTGCTCATTGGATGCTCTTATCCAATCAGAATTTGTTTTGACAACATTTATATGTAGACTAGGTCTAAATTGAACCATAACTGCTGCAATCACTCATACAAACAGACACGTGTTCAACTGTCTGAGGTTTACTGGCATAACTGTACTATATGGGCATTAAATTATCACCCACCAAGCGACAATTGTGCATAAAAATGGCCGTCAGCAAGTACATGTCAGGTAACAATATTAAGATGTGAACGACACTTGGTCAAGCGCTGAATCGTCATGAAACTTTAAAACCTATTTATGTGTTAAGCGAACGTAAACATTTGAGAAAGTAAATGCATGTTTTACAGTATCAGTATCTGGGTGATATCCGTGCATTCACTCTTAAAGTGACAGCAGCCTAATATTCCTGACGCTGTGTTTTTAATGTTAATCTGTCGGGTTTGGTGAAGGGAAGATGCGAGGACTCGAGAATGCAGAGATGTAGGCTCTTTATTGATAAAAATAAAACAAAACTACCCCATGGGGGAAAAACAAGACTAGATCACTAGGTAGCAAGAACTGGACAGGACACGGCTAGACAGGAGACACCAGGGAAAAATTTACGAGGAACCAGCACAAGACAGCAAACACAAGGGCATACAATAGACACAGGAGGAAGGGTAATTGATCGGGAAACAGCTGGGACAAATCAAAGTTTAACAGGGGAACAAGGTGGGCGGGGAATACAATGACAAGACATGAACACGCAGCCAATGCGAACACGTATCGCCACGTGTTGACATGAAACAAAGACAGCGCATTCATCCTGGTGAAAATCAAACTCCGCGCGACACGAAAACACAACATGAAAGCACGTGGCAAACAATGCACAAAGACTTGAGAGTGCGCGGTTCAAGCAAAAGCCCAAAAACACGCACACCCACAAAATGGGGCGAAGCGACAACAAGAAATTACTAGACCGAATGTGGCAGAACCCTGACATAATCAAGCAACAACAACGAAAAAAACCTCACTCACTGCTCACTTGACTGAATAACTTTTGTAACTTTAATGTTTATTAAATTAGCAAATAACTTTATTAAATTTCTGTACCTGAAATCTATTGTCAGCCCGAAAAGCACTGTTTATTTCATTTGTATCTTTGTTACATTGTAATCATTTGTGCATTGGCTTGTAGTTAGATTATCTGTTCTTATTTTATTACTGACTGTTTACTTGTCTTTATTAATGTTTTAAATGTATATTAGGCTACTAGTTTTAGCTGTTCAAAATTTATCAAAAATATCAAAATTTCAATAGAGAATTGTGAATTTTCACTGGTATTTGACATTTTGAGGTCATTGGTCAAAGTCACTAGCCATTGGCAACTGTGGGAAAAAATATTTTAGGCCCTAATATATATATTGAATCATACTAGAATGATTTGTGAAGGATCATAACTGGACGTAATGATGCTGAAAATTCAGCTTTGATTTATTTATTTGTGATATATGTATCAATAGCCACAATTGTGACAGTTTGTCAAAGTAGACAAAGAGACTAAAAGTGAGGCCTCCTCTCCTTCTTCACAGAATGAGGGAGTTGACCGAGGTTAGAGAGCATGAGAGACCCTCGGTCAAAAGACCCCAGGACTGATGAATGACCAACAGTCACACTAGCTTTGTGTCTCTTCAAGTGTACGGGAAGAAAAAGTGGGAAGAAATAGAGCAAAACTTTCTGTGATCATGTTTCATTGGACAATTTTATGATATAATACACTTTTAGAATGCAAAGCTAAATCAATCAACATTATTGTCGAGGGGAAAAAAAAGGTTGTGGCATTTCCATAAATACGGCTCAGAAGTTGTTTATTTCTTTTCATTTAACACACATTGCATGTCGTCACACTCTATGGTGTAAGTTGTCACGTTGGGTTGGCAAGTAATAATGTAATAGTATTTGTTAACATTAGTTACTTTCCTCTGTCTCAAACAGTAGAGAGTGGCGCTTGCAACGCCAAGGTCATGGGTTCAAATCCCAGGGAACGCAAGAACTGATTAGAATGTCAATGTTTCTTGAATGCAATGCAAGTCGAATACAGCATTTGATCTTAATGTGTTAGTAAATGTTGAGATTGACATTAACAAAGATAAATTAAACCTTATTGTAAAGTGTTACCATAGTAAATCACATACAATTATGTTTGTGACAACTTGCCCCAATCTGATATTTATACAACATATTTCAGCCTTTATTATATAGTTTACTCTGGTCTGAATGTCAGTGTGGCTTTATAATATTTACTTTTTAAACAAAAATGTGATGCATTCAAAAGCAATCCTGTCAATCTGACAGTTTTAAAGTAGTAGAAAACAAGCATTTGTGCAATTAAACGTCGGACTCAAAATATTATAGTTACTGTCCCTGTGACAACTAGCCCCGTTCCCCCCATTAAATGACTTTTTAATTTTGCTTTTGCTTTTGTTTTTGCATCGTTCCAGAACCTGCTTGATGAACCAACTTCAGCGTTTGAGACGCCAGCCAAGTGCAAAAGAATAAACGCTGCATATAAAAGCAAAAGTGCATCAGTCATAATATTCGTCATAAATGCATCTTGTCTCATCTTCTCTCTCATTCTGTTTTCAACCTCTTCTCAACCC
>JAWRVZ010000170.1:337500-482500 GCA_037043235.1 Rhodeus uyekii
TATCTATCTATCCATCCATCTATATATCCATCCGTCCATCCATCTATCCATCCATCCGTCTGTCTATCCATCCAGCCATCCATCCATTTATCCATCCGTCTGTCTGTTTGTCCATCCGTCCATCCATCTATCCGTCTATCTATCTATCTATCTATCTATCTATCTATCTATCTATCTATCTATCTATCTATCTATCTATCTATCTATCTATCTATCTATCTATCTATCTATCTATCTATCTATCTATCTATCTATCTATCTATCTATCTATCTATCTATCATTTTGTCTGTCTGTCTTTCCCTTTCTTCAGACTGACCACGTTTCTGCTCTGCTCCTGTTCAACAGCACATGAAAGCAGGCGGGGGCGGGGCCAGGGAGAAAGAGAGGGCGGAGCAGACAACGAGAGTCCGGGAAAAGTCAAACGGGAGGCGGTGCCTCCGTGTCTGCGCAAACCACGCTTGGGCCGTCCTCCTCCAGACGGGTCCCTCCCTCCCCCACCCCCCCCGGGTCACCCGCTCTTGAGTTGGAGACTCCTGGCTCCCGTTCGGCTCACAGTCCGGGCAACAGAGGGACACGGGAATGGACACGGAAGGGAGTCAGAGCAGCCTGTCGTCCTCGACGCAGGACTCCCCGCACGACCCCTGGTAAAGCCTCGTTTCTGCGCGCTCCGTCTGACTTTCCCTTGCGAACCGGAGATCTATTTATATGTATAATGTGTGTAAATATTAATAAACCCGAGATTTATGGGACCAGGAGGGAAGAGACCACCGGAGACAAAAGACAGAAGCGCGGGTCCCTTTACGAAAGAGCGAAAATGGAAACAATGTAACAGTGAGGCTCCTGGCTGTTACATTGTTTCCACGTTCCCTCTTTCCAGGACGCGCGTTGTTACATTGTTTCCATCTGTTACATTCGGAACTGTTACATTGTTTCCAGCACGTTGTATTTATACATTCCAATTCGCTCTTTCAAAAGCGGATGATCGAACTTGTTACTTTGTAGAGGAGAGGAAATAATTAATTCTGCCTTTTCATTGGAAATAACGGCACCCATCCATCCATCATGGCCGAATTTCACTTTTCCACTTGATTATTGTTGTTTTGGCGGGTCGGTAGCGTTTCTGGATACTTTCAGATGAATGATCTGCCTCTCTTTTCACGTTTCAGCAAAATGTTCATCGGCGGGCTGAGCTGGCAGACGACACAAGGTGAGAGACACGCGTGATCTTCTGTCCTGCGCGCTACTTCCACGCAGAGCTGTCCCGCATGGGCTGCTGTGTGGAAACAGAAAGCATGGGCTTCACGCGCCGTCAAATCAAAGCACGAGCCGAACGTGAGAGGGAGAGTAAGAGATCATGCAGTGGACATGTTTTTAAGCACGAAACTTCGTTCTTCGACAGCCTCGCTCGATGTGAGCTCGTGGTGATTTGAGGTGAACGCGGGGACGCGCTGATGTGCTTGAATAGATGCAACATGCGGAGTGGAAAATCTCTCCGAGCGCGAGCTATGGGTGCATGCGTTGTTATTCAAATACTCAACTCAGGACATTAGAATAAGAATGCTTTCAGCTTTCTAGCGGGATGCAAAGGCCGAGCTTTTTGCTTTTTGTTTAAGGCACATCAAACATCATTTGTGTCACTTGACTGCTGTCATGAAATAAATCCATTGCATTTTTTCCCTTTCGCTCTCCAGAGGGACTGAAGGAATACTTTTGTAAATTCGGCGAGGTGAAGGAGTGTATGGTGATGCGGGATCCGGTTACCAAGCGGTCGAGGTGAGGGGGAGGCGCGCGCGCGCACTGCTGACTTGTTTGTGTGTTTGTAACTTAATTCTTATGCGTAATGTGTGTGTGTGCACTGCTTTTACGCAGGGGGTTTGGATTTGTCACCTATGTCGACCAGACCGGTGTGGATAAAGTTTTGGCCCAAAACAGACATGAGCTGGATTCAAAAACAGTGAGTTATTTTTTAATAATTTTTTATCATGCTGTGTGACGGTTACTTGTTTCATATAAATGCACACATTGCATGCTTTTCTTCTGAGGCAATGATCCAGAATGTGCGCTGTGGTTCTGGGATGCTCTGTGAGGGTCAGGGTTTCATTCAGTCACTGGATTATTCTTTCTTTTTCAAGCACTTCGCCTTGTATTCTTCCGCTTATTCCCTTGCAAGACTTAAGCACTTCAATGGGATGAAGACTTTGCGGTGCTTTCGCTTCCTAAGATGATTTTAACTCCACATGCAGGAGGTGCCATGTTCTTTCTCTCTTTTCATCGTCATGGCAACCGGTGGAATGAAACGGTACACAATCAAACTTTTCAAAATTAACATCCCAGAAGTGTTGTGTATGCGCTTGCCCATGCCTTAAGAGCCTCTGTAAATCGTTGAGAATTTAGTTTTATTATTACTAACCGCATTATAGAACTATGCAATGCCTATGTTAATAAAATGGGATTATTTCACTATTATGGGATCTATCAGAATGATTAAACCGACACAGATCTGAATCTTTTTTGTCCGTCTGTACTTGTGATGTATAATTGACTGTAGTCGCACATGACACCTGTATTGCTCATAAGTGTGCTTTTTATTAATAATAATAATATTAATATACACTAAGACGGTTTAGATACTTTAATTTGTTTTGCTTCACGAGCCAGATTTGACACGGACATCAGACATCACTGTAACCAAATATTATTAAAATCGACCATTCTCTGCATAAAAAATGAAATGATCATTTAGTCATGACAACTTAAATACTTGCATTATTTTAACTTGCATCCTGAATAATGTTTTAAGAACAGATTTTTTATGTTATGGGAGATTCGATTTTTTAAAATCAGTTTAATATAAATTTGAAATGACTTGTGCAACCGGTTTGATTATACATAAAAGTTGGCATTTTTTACAGTGCTGAAATATATTCAATGAACTGGAATGGTTGAACAACTTGCAAACGTGATTAACAAATGCATAAACAACAGAAGAAGTGATTTACCAGCAAAGGATATTGCTGAAGGTTACATTTTAGTATCAGCCATATTATAAGTGACAGGAACATTTATAGCACTGTTAAGTCTTTTCTCCTCGCTTGTAAATTTTGCTATTATGACAACTACGCATGCATATTCATTTATTGTTTTCTCCCTGATGTCTGTGACCCGATCAGAACAGATGTGCACCTCGTTTTTGGGAATGCGACCCTCCAGTTGAGATACAAGACTGCTATGTTAATGGCATGGTGTTCTTTGAAGGCCTTTACAGCTGTCATAATATACACTTCAAAATACTAGACACTCAATAATTGAATAAGGATTCGCAGTGATGCCATAAGAGAACCATTTTTTGGTTCCCCAAGGGACCTTGCAGTGAACAGATCTTAAAAGAGACACTTTTTCAATTCATTTTCACAACCTAAAGAAAGTTTTGTGGAATGCAAAGGTTCCCTGGATGTTAAAGGTTCTTTATGGAACCATTAATGCCAATATTTTTATATGATGATCTTACATAACCATGATGGTTTTAAATGACATGAAAGTGGCCTGTAATTCCATGAAACCTTATACAATTTGAATTAGCTCCGAACTTTTGACCGCATTGCACAGAGTCGTAGCTCACTTTGAATAAGCTCCCAGGTCGTGTTTGAATATGTGAGTCCTGGGACGTCATTGATGGTCTTTGTCAGAACTGTGGGTGTGTCAGCAGAGCTTTACTATAGAGATGGCACAGACCCCTTACAAGGTGTGCGTGTGTAAATGGGGTTGCATTTGTTTGTTGTAAAACTCGGGCTGTGTTGTGGCCTGTTCCTAGTCTTATCGCATTAAAGAACAAGGCTAGCCGAATCATGTTTAGACGCATTTATCTACAGCAAGAGTATTTACAACTATTAATGGTGACTTAAACACCGCTGCTCTGCAGAGAGACTCAGCTTGGCAACGCTTCGGTCTCTCGGGTTCGGTCGCCATGTGGGACTATCATCGCCATAACAACTTTGTTGGTTATATCCGAGAGTGTCACACACTTCACCACAACCATTAACCAATGTGACCTTGCAGAAAGGCCCTGATTTTAAAGTTCTTTTCGTTTTTGCTCAGGGGTGAAACAGAAGTTTGAGTTGCTGGTGTTTAATGAATATGTGAATGTGTGCTGCGCTCTTTCCGGTCAATAACAAAATAAACACACCACTAACATGATAGAAATCAGAAAAAAGCGATGTGGCTGTTTGCATGAACTCTTCAAATTCAGAACTTCGGTCAAATCACGTCACGCTTATTTCTATACCATATTAAACATGGAAAAACTGTGTCAGTGTCACTTTTAATTGGAATTACTGTATTGTCCACTACAAATCAGCTCTCCAGTGTTCATGTCTGAAAAAATTAACCAAACTTCACGCCAAAGGAGGCGGAGCCTCCGAGCCACACCTACCTATTACATAATCGCCACAACCAACGGTAGTTCGAAGGTGTTTTCCGGCCAGAGTTAACTTTTCTGGAAACTTTGCTTTCAGCCCCAAAATGAACTCCATACGAACTTCCTTTTGGATCGATTTTGTCCGAAATGATGCCACACCAACTCATTCTTTGATTTAACTTGAAGTACAGTGGAACCCGGTTATGTCGACGGCCTCTGGGGTTGCAAAAGAGTGTCGAGATAACCGAATGCCAATATTTGTTTGTGTTTGATGAAGCGATCGGCATGCTATAAAAATGTAAATACACTGTATATGTTTGTTAACAACAAAAGGCATATGTGCACCAACTAACAGCAAAGATTTACCAGAATACAATAAAAAACACCTTCTATTCTCCATACAAACCTTTAATTATATTCTCCAACATTGCAAACACAATTTCGCTCACAGCGTAAACAGTCACACACATATAAACACATTCGCTCATAACAGTCATTTCGCTCTGACACAGTTCTGATAGTATTGTGCACGCGGTTATTATGGTTTCTTTACAAAGTCTAAAATGCTTTGTTGCTTTTTGTCTTTAACGTTCTGCCTGAAAACAAATGATACTTCTATCAGTAACAACGTCTTTGTCGATGTCAACGTAATCTGGGAATTCCCAAACATTGAAGGTGCGCCTCTTCCAAGATAGCATCTGTAAAGCTTGACTTGAGCTTCAGCGACATAAAATAATCAACATAACCGATAAGAAAATGCTTAGACAATGAGGGAGTTTGGCAGTTCCTCTTCAAAAACGTTGATATAATGGGGTTGGCGAGTTAACCGAGCTCAAGATAAGTGGGTTCCACTGTATATCTGAGCCTTGAAGGGATAGTTCACCCCAAAATGAACATTCTGTCATTAATTATTCCCGCCTCACGTCGTACCAAACCTGTATGACTTTCGTTCATCTTCAGAGCACAAATCAAATCTTTTTGTTAATCCTTAGTTAAATCTGTTCATCATTTAAAGCAATCGAGTCTCTTCAGTAAATTTGGACTAAACCGCTCAATTCCTATGGATCTCTTTATGAAGTTTTTGAAGAGTCAAGTGATAGTTGCGTAGCTTACAATGAAATCGCTTAGATTTCATCAAAAACATCTTCATTGCTGATCCGAAGATGAACGAAAGACCTGCTGGTTTGGGCCGACACGAGGTTGAGTAATTAATGGCAGAATCTTCATTTTTGGGTGCACTATCCCTTTAAGAGGTGCATAACACCGTATTCATATGTATATATAAAAATGGATGGCATCATATCAAGCAAATCCGAGATATATTTTGCTTAGATACATATAGAGACATTGTTTTATTTTTAATAAAATAAAAATCTCTGTTCTAGAATGTAATACTTTGTGTCTACTTAAAGTGGACATGAAGTGACGGTCACAATCCATTTTTATGTTCAGAATGTGATGTACTGATAAGGGAAAGAAGATTCAGTGGGAGAAAATGTAGGCCAGGACTTATCCTTCAGGAAATGAATAGAACATACTTACAACTAGAAAGTTATTCAATTTTATGAAGCAATTATTCAACATTAATGCTAATCATATATAAATTTTCTTGAGAATTGAGCATGCGTTGAAATATTGTAAACTTGCACTACGGTTCAGATGTTTGAGGTCAGTGAGTTAAAAAAAAAAAAAAAAAGATTGTTTTGTTTTTTCCAGCAAGGACGCATTAATTTGATCAAAAGTGCCAGTAAAGAAAGACATTACAAATAAAGGCTGTGCTTTTGAACTTTACTTATTAAAGAGTCCTGAAAAGCTAGTTTTTATAAAAATATGAAGCAACAACTGTGTTCAACATTGATACTAATCAAAAATGTTTATGAGCAGCAAATGCTCATCATTTCTGAAGGATCATGTGACACTGATTGCGACGGTTCTTTTAAATTTTAATGATATTTCACATGTTTTTACTGTATTTTCTATCAAAGTAATGCAGCCTTGGTGATAAGCATAAGAGACTTCTACTAAAAAACATTTAAAATCGACCCTGAACTTTTAAAAACAGTGTGATTGTGAATCTCCATTACAGGTATCCTTTTAAGTGAAACTTGATTTCTGTGTGCTGTGATGCAAAGGCTAATCGGTGTGTATTGACGGGTTTGAATGACCCTTTCCTGTGGCATTTGAGCCTCTGTTGTGGTCATGTTTTTTTGGGGGGGGGGTCTGTGGGCTATTAGGTCACTCCAGTGGGGTCTGAAAGACTGCGTGGGGAGGGATCCGCAATAACAGGAAGCAATTTTGATAGATAAGACTATTTTTGCAAACGGCTCCTCGTCCGCTTTCAGCTGCGCTTTGAGATTCCAGTGGAACCGCGGAAGAATCGGCAACAGTCTGTGCTTTTTATTTGATATTTGATGTGGCGCTTGTGTGGAGAACTGTAAAGTTTTGCATGGAACAGTAAAGCGTTTCCACGCGGTCCCTTATTATTCCACATTTTCTGAGTGTTTTCCACTTTCTTGCTTTTGCCATCCATGCGAGGAAATGAAAAGAAGATATTGTGAGAGACGCAGAGAGATCGTGTTGAAAACAGAAAGAATGTGCCATGCTGAGAGTGTTTTTTTTCATGCTATCGGCCCTCAGAAGAAAGAAGGAAAGAGGATAGGTTGGTAGAGGGGTGTCGGAGTTCTGGAAACGAGGGTCAAATCTCATAAAAATAAGGCTAAATTAAAACAGACATGACAGAATGTGACTGCTAAACGACAAACAGCCATGTGAGAGTCTTATTTGTGTACATTTATGCATTTATCAGACGCTTTTATCCAAAGTGACTTGCATTGCATTCAAGAAAAACATTGACATTCTAATCAGTTCTTGCTTTCCCTGGGAATCGAACCCATGACCTTAATGTTGCAAGCGCCACACGCTCTACTGTTTGAGATCCAGGAAAGCTAAAATTTGTATTTGTGAACAGTCAAAAATGTTTATAAATTGGATTTTTTTTAAGTCTGTATCTAAAAAAAACATTGGACGTCAATGTTGTACATCGTCTTGAAAGGTTTACCATATTTTCGCACATTTAACCTGCGGGTTATACCAGATTTGTACAAACCCCACAGGAGGGGTGTCAGGGTTCAGGAAGGATACGAGGACCCAATCGCAAGGGGGAGGACAATTTATTGACAGAAATAAAAACAAAAACATGACTCAAACAAAACCACCCCAAGTGGGGGAAAAACAGACAAGGACAAGACTAGGATTCACTAGAAATAACTAGGATTCAACTAGGACTCCACTTGGATTCAACTAGGTCTCAACTAGAAAATAACTAGGACTCAACCAGACGACAGGACAGGACAGAAGACAATGAAGCAGCACAGGACAGCAAACACTATGGGATTATAAAGAGAGCACATGGGGAAGTTAACGAGGGAAGGCAGCTGGGGCAAATCAGACTAATGATAATGAAACGAGACGGGTGGGGTAACAGACAAGAATGCAGCCAATGCACAGACACAACATTGCAGTAGTGTCAGAGCTCTGCCACAACAACAAGAGATTACTAGACCGAATGTGGCAGGACCCTGACACTACCCCCCCTCAAAAGGGACGCCACCTGGCGTCCCTACGAGGAACAAGACTAGAACAGGACAGACAGATGATGACAACAACAAGACCAATGCAAAACAGGACAAGGCAGGAAAAATAAAAATACACAAGGACAACGGGAGGGAGGGAAGAAAAGTCAGGCAAATAACTCAATCAAGCTAACTAAACAGTTTGCAAAACCAACATCATGAAACTACCTCAAAAAGTCCTCAATATCATGAAAAAAAAGTCACTTATCAAAACAGAGTCCTGGGGAGGGGGCATGGGGTGAGCCAGGGTGGCTCAGGGAGATCCAAGTTCTCAGCAGAGGACCAGGGTGGAGCCGACGGAACAAGCCCAGCGGGCTCAGTCAAGGCCGGCAGGTCATGTGGATCTGGGAGTTCAGGCACGATGGGCGGATCTGGAGGATCTGGCAGGACTGGCAGGACTGACGGGACAGACTGGACCGGCAAACCTTGGCCAGCATTGGGCTCTCGGACGGCCTCCTGGGCAACAGCGGGCTCTCGGACGGCCTCCTGGGCAACAGCGTCAGCAGCACTTTGCTCACTCCAGCATAGACCACAAAATTAAAAAAGGGATCAGCAACCTTCTTAGCGACGGTGGGGCTGACTGGGCACTTCCCCCGCTGGGTCCTCATTGGCTGCTTCATTCTGTCAGGGTTCAGGAAGGATACGAGGACCCAATCGCAAGGGGGAGGACAATTTATTGACAGAAATAAAAACAAAAACATGACTCAAACAAAACCACCCCAAGTGGGGGAAAAACAGACAAGGACAAGACTAGGATTCACTAGAAATAACTAGGATTCAACTAGGACTCCACTTGGATTCAACTAGGTCTCAACTAGAAAATAACTAGGACTCAACCAGACGACAGGACAGGACAGAAGACAATGAAGCAGCACAGGACAGCAAACACTATGGGATTATAAAGAGAGCACATGGGGAAGTTAACGAGGGAAGGCAGCTGGGGCAAATCAGACTAATGATAATGAAACGAGACGGGTGGGGTAACAGACAAGAATGCAGCCAATGCACAGACACAACATTGCAGTAGTGTCAGAGCTCTGCCACAACAACAAGAGATTACTAGACCGAATGTGGCAGGACCCTGACAAGGGGTGCGGGTTATATAAGGGTGCGGGCTATATCACACTTTTTTTCTACACATAATAATATTTCAATATATTTGTTACGTCACTAAGGATGTAAGTTTTTTTTCTGCTGTATTTTCTTTCTGTTTTTCTTTCTTGCGAGGGTTGTTGTCTCTGGCGCTTGTATCACTCTGACAGCTGCCGCTGATTGGCTGTCTGACCTGTCAATCATGCAAGAAGACGTGATTGGCTGTGCTGCATGAGGGCGGGCTCTTCTTATCTCATCCGATGATCAACACCTGTAGAATCGCTTCTTAAGGGATGAGCTGCTGCACAGCGGGAGACACTGCTTTCTCTTTTTCCTCCGATTCTGACTTGTGTTTGTTTTTTTATTGTGTGAATTTCGCGAAACAAGCACTGTGTACCGAGCCTGAACAGTTATGATAATTGACGTCATGCGAGCAACATTCGAAATTCGAAATGTGAACTTAGTCAAAAACGTTCATAAATCTATGGGTGCGGGTTATATAAGGGTGTGGGTTATGCCAGCAATTCTTTACACAAGACCCGCGGGCTATATGAGGGTGTGGATTATCTGCGTCTGCGGGTTATATGCGGGAAAATAATCGTGCCACCATGATTCCAGGGTATTGGTGGTTGACAGCGTGTTGTTAAATGGTTTGCTAAGGGTTTCTAACGTTGTGTCCTAAATGTCATACACCATGTACTCATGCTTTATGTTCTCATCCGTCTAGTGTATAAATTGAATAAGGTTATTTTGTCATTCTGAGAGCCTCATCCCAAGCGCTACGTAATTAAAGCTGAGACAGTTGAGTCCATAAAGGGTCTGACATTTCACACCTCGTTTTCCTCGCACTTTTCCTTTATCAGAACTACAAAACTTATCAGTACTACAAAACGACATAGAATAGTGAATAAGTATTGACGCACCTTATATAAAAATGACTAAATTATTATTATTGTTTGCACAAACGAATGAGTATAGAATGAGTCATTTTAATGTTATTGATGGATTTGAACATCGTTCTCAATCCAGTCGACCAAATTGTGATTGTCTCAGCTTTTTATTCAAACTGTTGCTTTTTTAATGAAACCCACATTTAGATTAGATTAGATTCAACTTTATTGTCATTACACAAGTACAGGTACAAGGCAACGTTTAAGTGTTGATAAAAAACTTCATAAGGAGAAGCTTTGTTATTTTATTTATATGTATATTGTATGTTCAGATATGCACACAAAATGTAATATTCTGGGGTCTGAGAAAGTCTTGTGAAAATTTGGCTGTTAGGCAAAAAACAAAAAACAAAAAAAAACCCTGCTTGTGTAAAACATCCAGTTTGGCTTATTCAAATTTTCAATAAACACATGAAATTGGTGCGTTCATTCATTCCTGAAATTGCTTTTTCAATGTTATTGCACATTCAGCTCGGATATGCTTGTTTAGCCATGTACTACAAGTTGTATTGATAATACAGTGATGAAGTCTTCCAGACTCAATGGGTTTGGTGGAAATGAACGGCTATTATTCCAGCAATAGTAAAACGCGCTTCTCTTTATAGATTATGGATTGATGTGTTTTTGTGTTATTGTGCATTGTTTGTGCTTAATGCAGTATTAAATCTGAATCTTTTTTCAAAAACTCAAGTTTGGATTTCAAGACCAGAGACATTACTGTGTTGTGAATTTAGCAGAACTGGTACAAGGACTCTTGAAATGATTGGGATGAGAATCCCGTTGGAGAGCGTCGTTGATGTGTAAGAGTGTGTGTGACGGTTTAGCGGTAGATTCTGGAGATTAGCTCTCAAATGCTGACGGCATGAGGAGGTTTGGGCCGCGGGAGAGAGAGAGAGAGAGAGAGAGAGAGTTCCTGTTCGTAATTAGTATGGATCGCCAAAGCAACTAATCGGATTGAGGGAAACAAACTGGACTGCATTTCCGAGGTAGCTACGTGGCTGAAGCCAAAGCCTCTCCTGAGATTTAGCGTCATGTCAGCACACACACACACACACACACTCTCACCTTTGTTCCATCTTGGTCACGGTGTGGGGTTGTTGAGCCTCATTAACGAGCATCGTTAGCTAATTGCTGTGCCATTGTTCACTCATCCACAGTGACCTTGATGGCCCAGTCCCATGTACCGCAGCAGCTCTCCTCCACCAGCACATAAACTTAATGCAGTCTGGAATCATGCACTCATATAGAAATATGAATGACCGAATATATATATATATATATATATATGTAAGCTTTGCATAT
The DNA here is from genome assembly GCA_037043235.1 of Rhodeus uyekii. Taxonomy (NCBI): domain Eukaryota; kingdom Metazoa; phylum Chordata; class Actinopteri; order Cypriniformes; family Acheilognathidae; genus Rhodeus; species Rhodeus uyekii. The sequence continues at coordinate 348,892 of JAWRVZ010000170.1, forward strand.
GTGGGTTAAATATATGCAGATTTATAGTGTTCATTACCAATATTCTTTGTTAAGCAGCTTAGGAACAATATCTATCTATCCATCTACCTATATGTTGTCTGTCTGTACAGATTAAATGTAATAATATTATAATGTAAATATATGTGTATTGGCTGTGTATATATATATATATATATATATATATATATATATATATATATATATATATATATATATATATGTATGTTTATAATATTTGTAATATTTCACATATAGCATTCTTATATAGTATACACTCTTTGCAAAAAAGGTTTTGTTCAATGGTGTTCAAAATAGAAATCAAGGGGTCTTGACTCATTTTTAAAGAACCTTTTATGTCAAAAGAAATGTCTTAAATGATTACATATTAACACTAAGAGTTTCCCTCATAATTATTGCTTCATTTTGTTATTGTAAAGTGTCTAGCAAAGTAACAGCGCACCTTGAGAACCCTTCATGTCTGGATGGAGCATACGCACTGACGTTTGTTCACTAATAATACTGACACTAACTGTATGAGAGGAGATAGTGATGCTTAACTTGGCATGAAGAGACTTTAAAGAGTGTGTGTGAGCTCTTGTGTGTGTGAAATGAGGCTGAAGCTGATAAAAGAGTGAATAGGAAATATACTTGCGTAGTTTGGCTTGATTTGTTCTTGGTTGTATGGAGCGAAAGGCGAGCTGTGTGTGTGTGTGTGTGTGTGTGTGTGTGTGCGTGCTCACGAGGGGGTGGACCTCTCTCCGTCCCATCTGTTTGGGGTTCATCTTTGTCCTTATAATTAATGAAAGCAGAGGGGTTTCATGACACACACACACACACACACACACACACACACACACACACACACACACACACACACACACACACACACACACACACACACACACACACACACACACACACACACACACACAATCAACACCCTAAGCTTTTCACTAGCAGGTTTTGTTTTAGCTGAATTGCTCCCTCTCTTTCTTCCTTCTCTTTTGTTGTTTTCATTCACTTTTTTTTGCTGTTTCGTGCTGATTAATTTGCCCTCACCCCCTTCCTGCCTCTCTCTCTCTCTCTCTCTCTCTTTGTTTTCTCCGTATCTCCTCCCTCTGAGCTCCGAGCAGAGATTGGATGGTGGGATAGGCTTTGCCTGCCCTCAGGCCTGAAAAGATGATTGTTTGGAAACAGATCTGTTCCAGTAACCTGTAAAAGGAGTAGCCTTCATCAACACACACACGCACTTGTGTTTCTATCACTTTGTTCTTTCTGTCTAATAGCAAAAACTGTAGCAGTGCAATTTCTGACCTCATTTTGGAATCCGTAAAGCTTTGGTTACCCATGGATGTTACGACACCTAGAACAGTACGATCAGATATTTGTAAAGACGGAACAATATGATTTATTTTAGTTATGGCTGGAGATTATTACAAACCCATAAAAATAAAGGTTCTTCATTGGCATTTATTTATCCCATATTGGCATCTATTTATTTATGGTTTCCATTGCATTAAAGATTCTTTATATTGGAGTAGGTTCTTCAGATTCTTAATGCTATGGTCCGGTTTACGAAGGGTATTAAAATACGTTTTGCTCAATTGGATCACAAGTAGACGAGAGAGACACATTCTCATTTACACCTGGTGTTTTAATCCTTCTCCTGATTTCTTAGAGGGAGGAAGTTAAATATATGGGCTTCTTTCAGAACTTTTGATCTAATGGACAAAATAATCTCATGAAATTTACATATGAGCGTAACCGAAGACGGCGGCAAAACATTTGGAGAGAATCAGCTTTCGTTTCTGCTCTAAGAGCCACAAGACCAGCTGAACGCATGAGTGTGTGTTAGAAATCTGAAAGATTTAGATTTAGACCCGGTTTAGACGGTTTAGACCCGTTTACATCCCGTCGACCAAAACGCATCCTAATACGTACTCAGCTTTCCTGGAGCTCAACCAGAAAAACATTGGCGCTTGCAACGCCAAGGTCATGGGTTCGATCCCAGGGAAAGCAAGAACTGATTTAATGTGTTTCTTGAATGCAATCTGCTAAATGCATACATGTAAAATGTGTTAACAGAGCCTAAGAGTTATTTTAGGAACCACTGACTGGTTCTTTGGGGAATCAAACATGATTCTTCTATGGAATCTCTGCAAGTGCATCCTTTTGGAACTTTTATTTTTTAAGAATCTAGGAATTAAACTAAATGTGAATGATTCCAAATCACGCAGTTTGTTAAGAAGAGATGTGCTATTAAAACACAACCTCATAGTATCATAATGGATTTTCCCTGTCACGTTTGAATTCTTCAGGAAAGTTGTTTAGTACTATTGTAATCTGGCAAGCGCAAATATAATGTGCTAACACACACTTTCCCAGACAGCACACACACGTCTGCCAGATGTCTGTCATCTGGAAAGCATCTGATGTGTACAAACATCTAAGAAACATCTTTAAGATGTCAGTCTTACATACATTCTAAATCATAAACATCTTAAAGACATTTTCTAAATGTCTATTCATCGTCTGACAGGAAATGTCCTACAGACGTATTGCAGATGAGCAAACTCTGTGAAAAAATACGTCTTCCAGATGTAAACACACATCTCTGAGACGTGTGTGTGTGCTATCAGGGTCACCATTCAAAAGTTCAGGGTCAGTCAAGATTCTTTTTAAAGAAATTAATGCGTGGAACATGGGAAATTAATGGGAAATGCAAAAAATCAGAGAAGCTTTGGTGGTACAAACTACAAATCAGCCATGATGCAAAGAGAAAACAGCAACGCAGCAACGAAGCGGTTAATCTCCGAAATATTCTGAGTGCAAAATAGACACACATGCACACATATTAAAACTAGTGTCACTGTAACAGAGCAAGATCTTGAAAATGTGTGAAATAAAATCAACAATTCAACCCCAATACAGAATACATCTTCAAATCTTTGTATAAAGTGTTTTGAATGTTCGCTATCCATCCCTTATTTTGTTCTACTTCTTAATTATTAATCTAATACTGAGCAACAAAAATTCCCTTTCTAGCTCAATTTTAATGTTTGATTGTACCCATAATGCAAAACCTGATACTTATCTAACAAGTTCTTAACTAAAGTAGTTTTAGAATGTCTAAATATATATTGAAATGCAAAATCTAATAAAAGTAATAAATGATTTCTAAAAAAACCCAGGGAGCTCTGTATATATTTAAATAGGGAGCTATACTGGTATTACGCAAGTATTAATTAATTTTTTACCGTTTCCAGATGGTTTTATTCTCACTTTTAAAGGCCTTCGCTCTATTTTAATCTGAAATATTGCATTTATTGAAAAATAACAAAACAAATACAAATAGATGAATAAAATAGCTCTTCATATATGGCATAGTATCATCAAATACCATCAAAATGTTACTGAACAAAACTTTCTTTGATTTTTCTGAAAAAATAAGCTATATTTCAAGGCTTCGGTCACTTTTCACCTTGAAGGTACCAAGACCAAAATTCTCAGAATTGATCAAAAGTGATTGGAAAGATATTTGTGTAAAACAAAAGATTTGAAAAGTAGTGTAAAACAACTATTAGAAACTACAGTAATACCACGGTTTACGAGTTTAATTCGTTCCAAGAGCGAGCTTGTAAACCAAAAAACTCGTACACCAAAACAAATGTCCCCATAGGAATGCACTAAAAATCAATTTATTCGTTCCACACGACCACAAATGGCCATTTAAAATATTTTTTTGGTTTTACCCTATTAATTGCAGTTAAACCATTAAGATCTCATATAAATACTAATTAATAATTGACAATTAAACTCTAAAAACACTTGACAATTTACTGTAATGCACTTCAGCTGAGGAGAGAGGAGGGAGGAGGGGGGAGCAGGGAAAGCAAGGATTCAAGTGCAAATGAGTGAATTTATTATAATAGTGCAGAAAACAAACAAAGTGATAATCTAGAGCGAACTTGCGGGAGCCGCGAACGAACGAATGCGCGGGAGCTGCTAACGAAAGCAGGGAGATAGGCAGATGATATGAGAATCAGGTGGTTGGAATTGCGTGACTGTGTTATGAGAGGCTGTGTTTAGGATATTTCCACACAAAAATGCGCGTGGGTGAGGGAAATTTTTTCTCGTACACCGATTCGACCCTCAATGCTCGTACACCGATTTGCTAGTATACCAAGTCGCTCGTAAACCGAGGTATTACTGTATATGAAAAATGTCTTGACTCGTGAAGGTAATTAATGCTTTACAGAATCCTGTGAAATGAGATTAAAATGATGGTGGTCGTTTTCATTTGGTTAATCTGATTCACACTTCACATGATGTTTTGTATTTCTCGTGCACAGGTTGGGACGAGGTTTGGCATCAAAAGGTGACTATGAGTGTAGTCTAGAGATTCTGAGCTCAAATCATAGCGCTCAAACTGTAGGCACTGGCAAGATCCACATCTAATAGATGCTACAACTATATGGCAGTGCATGGCATGGGATGGCTAGAACTAGGATGGAGATAGTCGTGTCTAGTGGGATTAGTTGTGCTCATGGTGCTGATTTCCGTTGATTGGTTCATTAAACTGAATGAACAAATCGCAGATACCTTCTAGATTTCCAGGATACTGATCTAGAGTCTGGTCATGTTTGGTTTACTAATCAACTAGTTCTTTTCTAGTTACTTTAGGTTGTATCTTTAAGAATATACAGTATTATTGTCCTAAAACTATTTGTAACTTCACTTGAACTTTCTCTAGTCTGCAATTTATTGCAAAGAAATCTTTTTTTTTTTCGCAGAGCCTCCTGAATCCAATTATTGTCTTTTTTTTGGGGGGGGGGGGGGGGGGGGTTTCATGTATTTTCATTTCATATATTACTGTTGTACAAAACCCTGGCAGATTAAGCTAGATTAAAAAAAACATATCCCAATAAATAGGAAGCATCAAGGCTCACAGGATATTTACAAAAGAGTGATTTTTTTATGTATGTAAATAGTTATGTAAATACAGATGGTCATATGTTAATGAGCTTGTGGTTGTGATGGCATAGCATGATGATTTGCATCTTAGGTTCCAAGCATACATGATCTACACGGTATAACTTTTAAAGGAACCAAAAAAATAGTGTTAATATTTACATATTTAAATATTAAAAATGTCAAAAATACTGACTCTAAACTGAATGGTACACATTTCAAAGAAAAAAAAAGCTTTATTTTATTTATAATTATAATTAATAATAAATATATATTATTACTATGTTCATTTTTTATCGTTTTATATTTTTCATTTTTTGTGTGTATTTATTATACTATTTTTTAATAATTGTTACTGTATTTCTGATCAAGTAAATCCAGTCTGGGTGAATATATCATCACAGACCCCAAGCTACTTTCTTCCTTTAATTCTGGAGGATATTTAAAAAAATAGTACATTTTTGGTATCAACTTCTTTAAAAAACTAAACTAAACTAAATATAAATTTAATGCATTTATTTAACTAAATAGACATTTTAAAACATGGCCAAATAAAAGCTTTATGCAGACGTTTTCTTTCAGTTTTTCTTGTATTCCTCACATGACTTGCAGTGGTCAGATGATTCCACACTGGCCTGAAACATGGTGGGAATTTGATGTAATTCCTCTTGAAATATTTCAGAGGATTTGTCTGTAGTGAAAGCTTTCATTTTCTGCCAGGTTCTTCTCTCAAGATTTTGTGAATATTGTTCAAGTAAAACATTTTGCTGAATATTGTGTGCTTTATGGCATAGTGAAAATGTAACAAATATACTAACTTACATTTTCATGATGTAGATTTCGTAAAGGAAACATGGACAGAGATTACACTGTAGAAAATACTTAATTTGGTGATCCAGTTGACTTCACACGCACAGTTTAATGTTTATTTTTCATATAATGATTACATTATGTTAACATCAGTAAATCTTTGGGAAACACTGACTTGTCTGTTTGTTGAACAGCTGTGATTGGACTTTGAGAATATGTATGAACTACTATTTTTGTCTTTCTAATGGACAACTGGCCATCTTTTCCGTAAATACATGATGCATCAAGATTGAAAGAAGCTTAACTCACTTGCTAAACAAGTGCTCTCTCTCTCTCTCTCTCTCTCTCTCTCTCTCTCTCTTTCTCAGATTGACCCTAAGGTGGCCTTCCCACGTAGAGCTCAGCCGAAGGTGAGTGCTAAGTCTCAGTTCAGGTTAACATCACATCTGCTGTGATGTCACACGTCACTTCTCATTAAGGACATGTAGGTTCTGCTCTAAAACCTAGTGAGCGTTTTAAAGCATCAAAGGTGTTTTCTCCATGTGACAGCTCTTCAAAACCACAGGCCTTCTTTTTGACCATATTGGATAGAAGTAGCTTGAAACGTGGGCATCCTACAAACATGTCTTAAGCTAAACAAAACCTTTAGAACGATTAGTAAAAGTTCTTTAAATAGACACTAAACAACTCCACTGCGTCGAAACACTATGGGAACGTTTTAGCATGATTGTTTTGTGAAGCACAATCGAATCGATCGAGTGATTGCACGTCGAGCAATGATGACGTCATGAACCAGGAGGATAAATGTGCACCGGAAGCGGCAGCTTTTTGTGTCTTCAGTAAGATGCTTGAAACGTGCTGTGCGTGTTTAAAAGATCCCCAGTAAGTTTAAAAAGAACAGGGTATCCCACACCATACTAGATCTACTATGGCAAGCGAACAAGCAGTTTAGATTGTGTGTCACTCCCTGTCCTCGCTATTATTCGAGCAGGGATACACACGGTCGTTGTGTTGTTTGTTTGGGAGCAGAGCGTTGGAGGTTTTAAATCTAAAAAATGCCACCCGGGCTTGTGATCCTCAGGTTTGGGTTCCTCTGTTGCTGAGGCACCATGTGATTTTCATCTTCAGATTCGCAAATAGACCTGTCAGTGTAGAAGGGCTTGGCCGTATTTTTGCCCTCATCTGGCAGGTCCTATGCCTCTCCCGGGATCTGGAAGCACCTGCTGCGGTTACTTCCACCCGTGCTGCAGTTATCCAGCTCTGAGGAGCTGGATGTTGTTTGCATCGAAGCTGGAGATGAAGATTTGCCACTTCAATAACCAGCTTATGGGTTGAAAAACTCAAGCAATGTAGTACAATTGCTGCCAGTGTTTCTATGCTTGCCGAATGTTTCTCTTTGGGTCCTGTGCTTTCTTCGGTACCATACCAACAATGGGGGGCCCTGAGCATGCTCTGGTAATGGACGGGAACTAAATCTCTGCTGCGTCATGGGCCATCGAGTACCTCTCCCAGCTACGAGATCGGGTTTTTCATTACCCTTACTTCTCTGTAAAGAAGGATGGATGTGATTCTGGTTTAGAAGAGGCTGCCTTGGCTCGCGATCCCCACAGCGACAATCTCGTCCAAAACAGAGATTGCATAAGGACCGATCAGTGGGGTTAGAGACAGGCCTAGGCCTTATCCCTGCCCTCATATAGGCCGTCTGATTTCCTCTTCCAGAGCTGGAAGCAGGCACTGCGGTTCCACTCCAGCAGAGGCTGGAGACGATTTCTCTCGCGAGAGACTTCATCCTCCAACTAGAACTACAAACCAGTCGAAATGTATCTCCATTCTTCAACAACATAGCACTAACTGAGCAGTTGAGACTGCTGGGAATCATGGCAACAGCTTCCAGTGTTATTCATTCGATCATCTGTAAACGTGGCCCCTTCAGTAGTGGCCTCGAGTGACTGGTTACCTTATTAGAGTTCCTGGCAAATGCCAGACTTCTCTCAGTGGGTCCTGCACACTAATATTTCTGATTCAGGGGTTTCTACCCAAAATGCTTGGCCCGGAGCAGGCTCTGGCTATGGAACAAGAAATGAACTCACTGCTGGAGATAGGGGGCATAGAGTATGTACCCCTCTCAGCCAGAGTTTCCGGGTTTTCAGCTGGTATTTCATAGTTTCAAAGAATGATAGAGGGCATTCTCCACTTACGGAGGCAATTTGGGATGTAAACCACTTCACCACTCTAGCCACTTCTCCATCCTTCAAACACACTGGAAGTTCCTCTTGTTCGCCTTCGGGGGCAAGGCCTACCAGGGCCGGGTTCTTCCACTTAGGTCTAGATCTTTCAAACCACACCTTCACGAAATGGACACTGCACTCTTTTGCTGTGCTTCCAAGATATCCGTGTTCTGGATCTCATCAATGACCGCTCACTTGGAGGAGCTTTATCTTTAACCCTGGTGTGCACTTGACGGTCCTATAAAAATAACGGCAAAAAACACCAAAAATAAAATAGATTTTTTTTACGATGTTATTTTTATGCCACATAAAAAATGTTATTCGTGTAATTGACAGAAATACTCTGTGAGTCCATTACGTTCCATTTCAGAGGTTCCATTTTTAGTAATTATATTACATTACTCCTACTTGTGCAATTATTTTTTTTACAACAAAGCAGCTGTGACTGACTCTCATATAGCTTGCCTTAACATTTGAGCTAAATGAAACATTTTAATGATAATTTAACAATAAGGTCTGATTTGTTAACATTAGTCAAATGGTTAATTCACCCAAAAATGAAAATGATCCCATAAACTTACTCACCCTTAAGCCATCCATTCAGCTAAACACAATCTGTTATATTAAACACATCCTGGCTCTTCCAGGCTTTCTAACAGGAGTGAATTGTACCTTATATTCTCATATATTCTAGATAACTTATAATGTATTCATACATTTATTAACTTTCTTAATGCTAGTTAATACAAATGTTCATATTAGTTGACAGTGCATTAACTAATGCTAGCAGATATAACTTTTGATCTCAAAAATGTATTAGTAAATGTTGAAATTAGCATGCCAATGCAAAGTATTGCCAAATATTGATAAAAATGGGACTCTAGTTTTCATGTGGAACTTTGTCTCATTATTTGTCTTTTCTCTGGTGTTTTCAGCTGGTAACAAGAACAAAGAAGATCTTTGTTGGAGGGCTGTCTGTCAACACCACCATTGAAGATGTGAAACAGTATTTCGATCAGTTCGGAAAGGTGAGTTCAAGGGCCAGATTCTACTCTCCTATTTCTGTCATAATTTAGTTTAGTTTTCTAACCCTGTCTCTCTGATCCTTAAAAATAAACAGGTACAGAATTTTCCGTATCTGTATCTGTTAACCATATGAATTATCTGTATCTGTACTCGGACTGGGCGGGGCCTAACCCGGACGTGGGCGGGATTTAACCAATATGTTATTTTTAATCGTGCAATTGATATGGGTTGATCAGAAATTGTTATATTTATTGCTGATTAGAAAACTATTTACATGACAGCATCAGCATTGAGCTTCAGATCAATGGTTTTGATCACGATAACAAACGAACTATATACAGAACTAATTTTGCAACAATGAATACAACACATGCGGTTGCAATTATGAAGACAAATGAGTTTTCATTTAAACATAACTTTCTTTTTTAACTTTTAATTTTTTTTTTATGATCAGTGTGTGAGTAAGAAAGAGAGAGAGAGAGGGGACTGTGTATTCTACCGATCAAATAGTCCGACGCTGTTTTTAAGATCTGCATTCCTTTATTTTGTATGAAATTCAGCAAGAAAGTGTCAGACAAAGTTAAAAAACTGAATAGAGCAGCAGACTGTTAAAAAAAAACTCTGACAGGCAGAGACGCAACGCTAGTCGCATTCTACCGAGCACCACGTCTGAACAAACCCCACGTTTACCAGATCTCTACTGGTTAATAAGTACTACAAACAAACCGAAATAAAAAACAAACCTGAAGCTGAAGAAACCCTAAACGTTAACGGAAGACGTGCGAACCTGAGTGATAGAGAGAGAAAGACACCTGTTCTCTTCTCAGTGTTCTGCGTGTGAATGAGCAGGGCGGAGCAGCGGGACAGCAAATCTGCATGTGTAGGGGAGGGGCACTGTGACTAGCCTATCACAGAACACACACACAGTCAGCTATCCAATGAGAATTTTTATTCAATCTGAGCACAGATAATGACTCCTATTACTCGTATGATACTCGTACTCGGTACTCGTACTCGTACTCGTTTCAGCCGAGTATCCGGCTCAACTCTAGTATTTAGTACTGTAATTTAAGTACTGTATTTAGTATTTAGTACTGTATTTAGTATTTAGTACTGTAATTCTAGTATTTAGTACTGTTAATTTTGTAATTAACAGACATGCTTTTGTTCACCAGGCAGGTCAAGCTGCTTAATACCAAATAGGTGTAACAATAAATAGTTACGTTAGGGTTGTGTTCACACTTGGCATGTTTAGATGGATTAAAATGAACCCTGGTGTGATTGCTCTGTTAGTGCGGTTCATTTGAATGAGCCGTCCAAACAAGAGGAGCGAGACCCTGAAAAGATGAGTCTCACTCCACAACCAAACCAACTCTGGTGCGATTCATGTGAAATATCAACACAACACGGACCAAAGACATTTAAACAAACCAAAAACAGGACATGATGTCACAAAATGCTACCCTAAAAAGCACAGAGCGCTCAAACACACCTGTTTTTCCTCCTCACAGTCGTGATGTTGCTCATCACAGTTGGGTTCAGGCGTCAGAACCGCGTCTCCTCTCAGCAGATCTTGGTTTGTGTGTGTGATGGAGGGATTCCTGACTTTACACATTTTATAAGCTCTTCACGAGTTCAGCTGCTCAAAATACCATCATATGCAGCGACACACACACACAACGAGAGCATTTATCCCAGAACACAGTATTGATTTGGATGTTCTGTAAGTTCCGCCTCAAAATAAAAGCCAACCAATCAGGATCTGACTATATCCCTGTGCTTTTAGCTGTTTAAATGCCAATGTGAACGCTAAGTGGACCAGGACTAAAGTGTGAACACAGCCTAAATGTGGTTGGTTGTATGTTAATAAGTTTGCGATTGTGATATCATACATGATGATTTGCATCTTAATTTTAGTACATAGTTGTTTCTACATATTACAACTTTATATAAGTAAATGTACACACAGACACTCACACAAACAGTTTTCTATGATATGTCTGTAGTGTCATCGGTGCTCTCTTTGACATGTTCAGTAACAAAAAGGACACGTATATTTGTCTCTGTTTTGATGCACACATGATATCTCTTTTATGCTCCATCTGTCTCCACTTGTTCCATTTGTTACTGTCATATTCGATGACAGTGGTACAGAATTGGTGTCCCTGTTGGAGTCCTTGTGTAGCTGCTTTTTCTTTCGAGTGAGAGCGGCCTGCTGAGTTGAATAGTGGACAACAGGGTCTAAAGAAAGAGAAGAGCGTATGAGTAGAGGCAGGAGACGAGTGAGGGAGGCGGCGTCACCTCCTGTGGGTCGAGGGCAAGAGAACAGAGCGAGAGTAGGGGACGCTCAGAAAAGAGGAGAAAGAGTAAGACATGCACTACAAAGGGAAGCTTTAAAGTGGGTTCCTATAAAAGCGTCCCAAAATAGCCAGAAGTATTAGAACAAAGAATAAAAATGCCCTAAATAGACACAAAACAACTGGTCATGACTATGTTTATTGGTGATTCTTTCATTGGCAAAACCTTTTGACCTCTGTATGTAAACTACCATCCAAAAGTTTGAGGTTAGTTGTTTTTTAAAGTCTCTTCTGCTCACCAAGGTTGTATCTATTTGATCAAAAACAGTGGAAAATGAAAAGAACAGATTTCTCAGTGAATTTATTTTAAAATGTAGTTTATTCCTGTGATCCAAGCTGAATTTTCAGCATCATTACTCCAGTCTTTGGTGTCACATGATCCTTCAAAAAATCATGAGAATCACAATTTTTGTTTGAAACATAGATCACAATTTTCCATTGATTCTGAACAGACAACTAAACAAAATGACATTTGATTTACTGACAAAATTTGAATGGCTGAAGTCTATTCAAAAATGTGTATTTAATTTGAATTCATTATTTGGATAAAAAAATCAGTTTGAGTGAATGATTCAATGACTCACACTAAAGAATTGTTTCATTACTGGATGAATCAGCGTTTTGAACGAATCTATTGAATGAAGATTCAATGCCGAATACATTTTTTAAACACTTTTCTCCAAATACTGGTGTATATAGGTTCTTGAAGGTGCTCAAGAAACATTTCATATGTATGTATTTACTTGTAAAACTGGATATTAAGTGAGAAAAGCATTGTTTTGTGAAACACATCAGGTGTGAAGTGATTGGAAAGAAAGGAACTTTGTACTTTGTATGTTGTTTATATATAAACAATAGTCAATTTTGCCCAAAAAGTTTTTTTCATATTTACATTTCATCCAAAGCGACTTGCGTTGCATTCAAGAAGCACATTGACATTCTAATCAGTTCTTGCTTTCTCTGGGAATCGAACCCATGACCTTGCTGTTGCAAGCGCTGCTCTCTACTGTTAGAGCTACAGGAAAGCCACTTTCTCGTGATAATGTTGACTTTATAAAAGTGCCAAAATCCACTTGTGAGTTTACCAAGACCATAACTCGATCGTGACGTGTGGTGCTGTTTATATGCAACACTTTGAAGACGTCTCAAGCTGTCCCTCTCTACAGAATCACTGTGACAAATCCTGTGAAGGTAGGAACGGGAGAATGAAGGTGCTGTTGGTAAAGGGGGAGGGTCTCCGAATCTGAACTAATCTGATGCAACAGCTGCTGCCCTCCCCACCCTCTCAAGCTTGTTTCCACGGTGACCCGCTGGGCCTATTGTCTCCGCACACATCTCACTGTGACACCGGGTGCATGTGGGCTCTTTTTTTTCCAAATATGTAAATGCACGTGTGGATTCGGTGGTTTACACTCTCACAAACACGTATTAGTGAGTGTCAGCACTTCGTGCACCTGTTGGGCTGCTGGGAAGACTTTATAGGACAATGAGAAAAGTTTAAAGATGACATGAAACAGTGTTGCTCCTGTTTAAACCATCGTTAAAAGAGAATCGTGACTGTGAGACATTAACTTGCTAATTTGTTGATAAAGAAGTCAGAATTGTGATTTTATATCATGCAATTCTGAGAAAAAAAGTCTCACTTACCTTTTTCATTTTTTTATCTGTGGGGGAAACAAGCCTTTATAATCCATACTCCAAGTTCTGCCCTACATAATGTCCCACTGAATATTTTGTTTCTCTCAATATGCAAACAATTTTGGATATCAAGTGAACGACACTAATCACAGGAGTAAACAAATCTAAATCGCTTCGGTCAGTTTCAGTAGGAGTTGAAAACACATTCGACCGGATTGCTTTCATAGTGTAAACACACATGTGGTCGAATGCGTTCAAACAGCCACAGAAGACCGTTTACAGACCTAATGAGTGAACATTATGGGATGCGCTCTATCCAGATGGGATTTAAACTTTGTCGGCTGAAGACCCAAGTTTGGTTTGAAGATGAAAACGTACTAAGCTCAATGCTCTCTCTCCATTCCTGAGGTTCTTGCAGCTTTAAGAGCAGAATTCTCTCCGGTTGTGTTCATATGTAAATTGCGTGAGATTAATTTGTCCATTAGATTGAAAGATCTAAAAAAAAAAACATGTACCCGCCCCTCGAAGAAATCAGGACAAAAGAGACGGATTAAAACACCAGGTGTAAACGGGTATGTGTCTCTCTCGTCTACTTGTGATCCGATCGGGTGTAAACAGGGCCTTGAGCAAGTTTACAAAGAAGGGATTTTATCTGTGAAAATATTGTGCTTTTCTTCCACACTCTCTTCACTCAGCGGTTGGATGAGGATCAAATAAACACGGCGCACATGCACTAGCTTATGTATCTCTTCACAGCGTTCGCTGGGAGAAGCCCTTGCTGCTGCGAACACAATCTGGCCGTGCGGGAAAACTCACTGCCCTCCATTGTTCTGATCTGTTAGGCACAATCCAAAATGGTTGGAATATGATCAGCCTCACAAAAGCAAAGTACAGTGAGAGTCCAAGCGCTCCGACCCACAACAATGGATATAATGAAACATTGAAGGGAGAGGGCCAGCGGAATGGGCAGACTGGAAAAGTTAGTCTCCAGTCAGCCATGAGAGGTGTCGATTAGAGAGCTTCACTGGACCTTTTGTCCACTGGCCTGTTTGAAGGGAAAACGAGTGATGAGGAAGGCATAAAAATCTAGTTTTATCTGGAGATCTTATACCTTCTGCTTGTTTAATAACACAGAAACGTGACACTTGGCGTTACATCCCTGAGTGGTTTCCGGACAGGACAAAGAGTGTGTGTGTTTGTGAGATGACTATATAGACTAAGGCCCTGTATTAAGATCGGCTCTCAAGTGGACGAGAACAACACACTCAACAAGTATGAAGTATGATTCATATTCGTGTTCACAAACGGTGCAGGGTTGTTTAATACTCATGGTTTAAGTCTGATTATAAATAATAGTAATGCAGACTTTAGCAAACTCCACAGCCTTGTGTATTTTCACATGCAGCTCTCAAACTTTTGGTTTTGATATGCAGTTCTTTCAGAGATGCATAATATATTGGTGACAGTATCAGCAGTGTTATTTTTTACTACAGTAATACCTTGAGATACGAGCGTCCCGACATACGAGCAAGCCTTCAAGCTAATTTTTGCTTTGAGATACGAGTACATTTTTGAGATATGAGCAGCTTACAGACTCTAGAGGTGTTCAGCACTCGCAGCAGCTCAAGCTCCTCATTTATGAGTAATTGCATATGATCTCCACTAGAGGCAGCTTGGTTTTACAGCGGGGGTTACCGGGGGCGACGAGTGACTCACGAGTATTAAGCTGTGAGCAGCACGAGTTATGAATGTTCAATAATAATAAATATGAGCTTCTGAGTCTATCCAATACACAACACAGGAAGAAACACTACACTTCTGTATTGTGTTATTATCTACGTTATCCCTCCATCCTCCTCCTCCTCCTCACATGCTGTCATTAGCCGCTACTGTATCGTCTGTCTCGAAGGCAAGAACTCATAATTAAAGCCACATTTTATTTTAGATCACAGGAATCCTTATACTATAATTTGTATGCGTGTGTCTCTATAGCAATTAAAAACATGTTTTTTCCATTGTTTTTAGCACTAATAAGGGAGTTTTTTAGAGGGCCGGAACAGATAATTTTTTTTCTGTTATTTCTTATGGGAAAAATGATTTGCGATACGAGCAATTCAAGTTACGAGCTCATCCTAGAATGGATTATGCTCGTATCTCAAGGTATTTCTGTACTTGTAATTTGGCATATATGCAGAAAGTTTAGAATTGGCATCAGTATTGGAAATGATTAATATCTGGTTTTATTTTGTATCATTCAAAACTTCCCATATAAAGTGTTGATGCCTGATTTCACTTCATATTGTAGTTCGTAGCTCTAGCTTTAGGAACAAAAACATCTGAATCATCCAAAGTATGGGTTTATGTTTTTGGAATGGTTAAAGGGAGAGTAGAACAACCTCTTTCATGTGTTTTTACATTGTCTCTAACTCATTTTCACATCAGACATAATGCTAATGCTCGCAGCAGCTGTCGGCCCGCTCTCTTCTCCTGACTTTGCAGTGTCATTGGATTGGGGAGATGGGGAGGGGGTGTTTGTGGGATTGACTCAGTGAAGGGAAGGGTACGACCAGGTTTCAATAGGAGGGGGGCAGGAGAGGGTTATAGTTAAATGTCAAGTCTAAGAGTGTGTGTTTGACAGCAGCCCGTCCGGGCTAAGAGCGTTTGACCTTTCCCATGGTCATTTAACCAGGTGGCTCTGAAAAGCGCTACTCGATCACATAAATGTTGGCGGGCCGTGTGACTCTCGAGCTCTTCGGCTGCTGCCGTCCTGCTCTTACACAGACTGAAGTGACGGTTTAATCCTGAAGAAGAGACCATCAGTCAGTAAATGAACAAGGCCTCTGGAAAGTTCAAAGTAAACAGTTGCTTCACGATGTTACAGGTTGTGTTGAGTTTCATCAAATGATCAAAGCAGATTTTACCGCAGTTGAGGTGTGATGTTATGCTGGACATATATATATATATATATATATATATATATATAATATTTATGTTTGTGTGTGTGTGTGTATGTGTGTGTGTGTGTGTGAAGAGACACACACACACAGTATATATTTATACATACATACTTCTATGCAATTAATAAATTAGATAGCACTAATTGTTTATTTATCACAAATATGTATTAATCTAACCCTATATATATATATATACATATAAAACCTTTCAATGTTTAATAACAATTATAATAATTATTCAAATATATTATTTAGAATTTGAAAATTGTATTATTAATTTGTTTTTCAGTGTGCTAGCAGTATCTATTTGATTTAATTTCAAATAAAATAATTTAATTTAAATAATAATAATAATCACTACATTCTGAAACCCAAAACTTTAGTATATTAATAGTGATGCTTGATGCGAATAAAAAAGTATTTGACAAAGTAATAATATTGTTTATTAGCCTAACTGGTTGCCAACATTATGATCATTATGATCATCATTCTGTAAACGAATGACCGAAGCAGTAATATATAATTTAATTGCTGTACAGTCACAGGTGAGCCGTTTTATAATGGCTTTAAATGCAGAGGATTTTAAATCTATTCATAACTGTTGTTAATTGTGGCACTTCTAAATGGTTCTGTGTACAGCATATATATTATGTGCAGTCTTGTGTTAGATATTGTGCCTGTTGATGCGTAGGAGACTTATTGATTGTTTTAAAGCTCTCGTTTAATTTTTTGTAATATTTTTATCTTGATTATTGCTTCATCACTTAAAACATATTCCTCTCTATTTTTCCAGCGCTATTCATAACAGCCATTATTCAGCTCCTTCTCTCTCTCTCTCTCTCTCTCTCTGTTCTATTCATGAAAGGAGAAGCGAGGGAGGGGGTCAATTCTTCTAATTGAAATTCTTTGCAGAGTCTCCATGGGAATAGTAAACTTTGGAGAGGGTTTGAAGAGAAAGGAGGGAACAGGACAGAGAGAGTTATTGAAAAGATTTCCCCCCACAAACTTTAGAGTCGGGAGAGAGAGGGAGCGGATTCAGGGAAACTGCGGCCGGTGGACACGGATGTCTGTTTAATGAGAGAGAGAGAGAGAGAGAGAGAGAGAGATGTGTTTGCACCTTCATTTTGTGCCTCTGTTTATTCTCCACAAACAGTTTCTAGGGTTACTCAGTCATTAAAACCTAGAAAGGAAATTTAAGACCTGGAAAAATCATATTGCAAATATTAATTTGTGATTTAAAAAAAAAATCCTTAAGAGAGTATCATGGAATTATAAGATAAAAAAAAAACATGGACATAAATTTGATTCTGAAATATTTTATCTGCGCAAATTGCTTCTTGTAAAATGATTTTAAAAATCCTTATATCATCACATAAAACAGAATTTTGGGGAACTATAAGACCTATAAAAGTCATGCAAATTTTGTCAATATAAATTTGTCTAAATATATTTCATTCTGAAATATTTTATCAGCCTGAATTGCTTCTTGTGTGTAAAATAATAATAATAATAATAAAAAGTTACACTTTATTTTAAGTTGATGTAGTTATATGACCATGAATTTTGACTTCACCGATGCATTTAAATTAGGCATCATAGGAGAAGCTTTGAAGTTCCACAATGAACTTTTATTTTGTCTCTTTATTTATCCCTGGCATAACATCAGGGTTGCGAACCGTTGATCTGAGAACCGTATACACTGGAAAAATGTCTCTGGATATAAACAGGGTTGTTTGATGAACCTGAGGTGCTTCAAAGTGCTCAAAGTCCCCTTTTTTCACGCCTTTCTTTTTCTTCCATCCATATTGTCTTTCTCTCTGTCCATCTCTCTCTCTCTCTCTCTGTTCCCCCTCCCCGCTCAGCCCTTCCATCTGCTGCCCCTCTCTGTTTCTCCAGAGCTTCACAATAGAGCCTCATGCTGGGTAATGGCTTAGAGTGTCTCATCCCTCTCTTTTGTGTGTGTGTTTTGTCTGCAGGTTGATGACGCGATGCTAATGTTTGACAAAACCACCAACAGGCACAGAGGTAAGGCGTCATTCTGGCACACACACGCAAATGCACACACACACGCTCGCGTTCAAAGCCTCGTTGAGTCATATAATTATACAACAACAGTCAAGTGTGTACATGCTTCTGCAGATGTTACCCTCTCTTCTCTTCTCTTCTCACCTTGTCTTGTCTCATCTAGTCTTTTCTCTTCTCGTCTCATTTTGTCTCTTGCCACCTTGTCTTGTCACCTCTTCTCTTCTCGTCGCTTCCCATCATGTCTCTTTTCTTCTCTTATCGTCATTTCTCTCTTTTCTTTTCATCTTGTCTCTTCTCTTTTCTGGTCTTCCCTTCTTTTTTCTTCTCATTTCATCTCTCTTCATGTCTCATTTGTCTCTTCACATCTTGTCTTCTTGTCTTGTTTCTTATTGTTTCTTCTCTTGTCTTCTCTGTTCTTCTCGTTTTGTCTCTTCTCTTCATCTCGTCTTCTCGTCTTGTTTCTTCTTGTGTCTTCTCTTATCTTCTCTGTTCTTCTCATTTTTTCTCTTCTCATCTCATCTTGTCTTGTCTTGTTTCTTCTCTTCTCTTCTTCTCTTGTCTTCTCTGCTCTTCTCAGTTTGTCTCTTCTCGACTCGTTTTGTCTCTTCTCTTCTCTTCATCTTGTCTCTTCTCCTTGTCTCATTTTGTTTCTTCCCACCTTGTCTTGTCACCTCTTCTCTTCTCATCGTGTCTCTTTTCTTATCTTATCATCATTCTTTCTTTTCATTTTGTCTCTTCTCTTTTCTTGTCTTCCCTTCTCTTTTCTTCTCATCTCGTCTTCTCGTCTCGTCTCTTCTCATCTCATTTTGTCTCTTCTCATCTTGTCTTCTCTTCTCGTTTTGTTTCGTCTCTTTTCTTTTCAATTCTCTTTTGTCTCTTTCCGTCTCGGTTTTGTCTCTTCTCATCTCGTTTCATCTCGTCTTTTCTCGTATTTGAGGAATATGTTACTACTCAAAAGTTGCTCATTTACAACTCTGGAGATGTAATGAAGTTCTTATTTGTACTTCACCTCAGGCATTTCTCTTAAAGCGTTATTTTAGGAGACTTCATTAATTAATAAACGATGGAACTCATTTGTGTATTTTACTGCTCAAAAGTTGCTCAACTTTTAGATAGGCTTCATTTAAGCTTTCATTTGGAGAGATAAACATAAAGACAAATCAAACACGATTTTCTTGATCAAAGGTTGGTGTTTTTTACAACTGGATGTGAATTTTGATGTGAATCCTGTCTGTGTGCTCAGAGGCTTTGCTAAAGTGCATGTAGGGTAATTGGGGGTTGGTGTTGGTGAGCGGGTTAGTAGTTCAGAGGTTAAACCGTCATTCACCTGAGAAAGTCTGATAGACGGCAGGTGGGCGGAGACTGTGGATTTGTCTAAGTGTGGGCGGGATGGAGCCGGACAGGTAAGTGCAGCAGGTGAGGAGATAATCTCCGGAGAGAATCAATATATGAACAGATGTAAACAGAACAAAAGAGAAAGTATAGGGGAAAATTGGATTGGGCACAACTGTACAAAATAAACACACTCTATGTTTAGATTCTGTGAAAGCTGAGTCATGTTTGTGATGTGTGTGTACTTGCTCTGCAGGTTTTGGCTTTGTGACCTTTGAGAATGAAGACGTGGTGGAAAAGGTCTGTGAGATCCACTTTCATGAGATCAACAACAAGATGGTGAGTGTGTCCTGCTGTGAAAGTCTGTGTGTGACTGCATGTTTAAAACACCTTTTTGACCAAACTTTAAAACACACTTCATATTTAGTAGTAATGCCGGTTTGACTATAACTTTATACAGTTATTGAACCGTCACCGAACTGAAATTGTGCTGCTTTTGACACTCACTCTTGTATTTTATGAAGTTTGCTATTTATCGATTCAGTTATTACCGTGAATCTGCCTTGACACTATAAAAATAAAGGAGACTTATTTCTGCATGTGACGATTGTCTTCGGCTCTGTTTGAAGGTGGAGTGCAAAAAGGCACAGCCGAAGGAAGTGATGTCACCGACAGGTACGGCGCGAGGCCGTTCCAGGGTGATGCCGTACGGCATGGACGCTTTCATGCTGGGAATCGGCATGCTGGGTGAGTTGAAAGCTGGAAAAGGCCAATTATTTTGGTGAACTTGAGTAAACACATGAGTAAATCCAGCACCAGTGGAGCGGTTCAGTCCTGTCTGATGAGAGTGTGACGCCACCTGCTGTTTACAATAAGGATCTGCACTGCGTTTGCCACTGATGTCTCCTTGTGCAAGAGATAGGTTATATATGGGTAAATATAAAATGAAAAATGAAGCATCAATTGTGGGCTGCGTGAATTTACAAAATGAGCATTGCAAATACATCAAATTTGATTTCATAAATGTTTAAACGGGGGTTTTCATATAGAACAGTCACAGTTAATAATGCCAATCAAATACACAGCACTGCAAATTTATTACAGCTGGAAAAAAATTGATAACTGAGAATTAAATGCTGGTTTAGTAAGAAATATTGTAGTAAAAATATGGAACGCATCCACTAAAAAACTTCTTGATTAAAAGACTTAACTGTCATTTTCATTAGTAACCGAGGATCTATTCTTCTTCTTTATTTTGTAATACATTCGTATTTATTCGTATTCTTTTTATTTCTTCGTTTATTTTGTGATTATTTTTTAAATCCTTCTTATGGAAAGCACTTGTATAAAATGTGCTGGAAACAATACAAATGAAATACATTTGTTATTAGTCTTTGTTAACTTTCGTTGTTAGTTCATGTTATCTCAGGCCCATTAAATAATGCTAACTTTTGACTGTTGACTTTTATAATGTATTACTGAATGTTGAAATTAACATGAACAAATGCTATAGAAGTATTTTTCATTGTTATTTAATATAGTTAACTAATGTTAATGAATGAAACCTTACTGTAAATGTACTATATAAATAAATATTGCACTAAATAGATGCTGTCTCTATTCATTTTCAGGTTACCCAGGGTTCCAGGCGGCCACCTACGCCAGTCGTGGCTACACGGGAATCACACCGGGATACACATACCAGTTCCCGGGTAAGTCTTAAGTCCCTCGTTTCGGTCCGTAGAGAACTTCCACAGAGCCTGTCATCCACTGCAATATCAAAATGAATTATTTGAAACATTACATACCCTGAAGAAATGAAAGATTCACAATTTTAAAGCTGCTTGTAGATTTCATGCTACTAGTAGATGATGCTGTTTGCCATGCTATTCAACAAGACATTTCAAAGAGAAAGCAAAATTTCCCTCTGTCCTCCTCAGAATTATTTGGGCTATTTCTCAATTTAATATCAACAAAAGACGATTTGCATGGTTTCTCTATGATAAAACTTGATGAATTGATAAAACAGTTGCAAACAAACCTGAAAATTGCCAATAATTGACATTGTGTCGACTACCTGTCACTGCCAGTAAAATGATCCTTCTGGGTTCATTTATTAAACATTTTAATGTCATTCTGCTTTTAGAATGTAAAATAAATGCAAAAATACATTGTGTACCCATGGTACTTATTTAATCTCAATATATATATATATATATATATATATATATATATATATATATATGTGTGTGTGTGTATGTGTGTGATGTCTGGAGGGATATCAGGTGCGGTAATGGGAAATGTGAGGACAACAACGATGCAAGGAGAGAAGCCTTATTTGATAATAAAATTAAACAAAAATACAAACAAAAACCACCCCAAGGGGGGAAACAAGACTAGACTTGACATGACAACTGACGAAAATACGATAAGTAACGACAACGAACCAGCAAAGGACAGCAAATACAGGGAGAATAAATAGGGAACAAACAGGGCAGGTAATGAGGGAAGAACAGGTGGGGCAAATCAAACCAATAACGAGGAAACAAGACAGGAAAATGTAAAACGTTACACAACAGACAGGAGAGCACATGGCACAAGAAACACACGTGACAAGCCATGTGCTCACAACTGAACATGACATGAACACACAGCTAATGAGACACTCAAAAGCCGCGTGTTCACACAAAACAAGACGACATGAAAGCATGCAGCCAGTGAAAAACAAGCTGCGCGCTACACAGAATAAGACAAAACATGACATGAAATCACGCGGCCGATGTACCGTAAACAACAACAACTTATGCAGACAAGAGAGCAAGCAGCCCGAGCAAACTCGAAGAACATGACAGCACGCACGAGCGAACACTCATCTAGCTCACAACAGAAGACAAACACATGGAGCATGATTGTCCGAATCCCGAAACACAAAACCAAAACCGAACAAAACTGGAATCGGGATCGAACTCCACGCTTCGCACAAAAGACACATCACAGACAGGAGAGTGCACGATTCGAGACAGTCGAAGCTGTGCACTTACATGAAGACACGACAACACGGCAGTGCCAACCCTCCCTTCAGACATCACTTTTGGCCACTACTATATATATCTATATCTATATATATATACAATTGTGTTAAATAGAGTTGTTGCCCCCTTCCTTTGTGTGGCAAATCTTTTTTTTTTTTTTTTTTTGCATGTTTGTCTTAAATGTTTCAGATCATCAAACTAATTTAAACATTAGTCAAAGATAACATAAGTAAACACAAAATGCAGTTTTTAAATGTTTTAAATTTAGTTTTTAAAGGTTGTTATTATTAAGGGAAAACAAAATCCAAACCTACATGGCCCTGTGTGAAAAAGTGTTTGCCTCACCCCCCTGTTAAAATAAAGGACCTGCCTGACAAAGTGAAGTAGACCAAAAGATCTTCAAAAGATAGTCATCATGTCGATGTGATCAGAGTAATTGAGATCTATCAGTCTGGAAAAGGTTATAAAGCCATTTCTAAAGCTTAGGGACTCCATTATCCACAAATGCAAACACATGGAACAGTGGTGAACCTTCCCAGGAGTGGCCTCATTTTTGCTAGAAAACATCTTGATGATCCTCAAGATGTTTGGGAAAATACTCATTTTGGAAGGTGCATGTCCCATTATATTCGGCGTAAAAGTAACACCGCATTTCAGAAAAAGAAAATCATACCATCTGTAAAATGTGGTGGTAGTAGTGTGATAGTCTGGGTCTGTTTTGCCGCTTCAGGACCAAAGACTTGCTGTGATGAATGGAACCATGAATTCTGTCAACCAAAAGTTATTAGGTTTAGGGGGCAAGCACTTTTTCACACAGGGCCATGTATGTTTGGATTTTGTTTTCCCTTAATAATTACAACATTCATTTAAAAACTGTATTTTGTGTGTACTTTGACTAATATTTAAATTAGTTTGATGATCTGAAACATTGAAGTGTGACAAACATGCAAAAAAATAAGAAACCAGGAAGGGGGAAATTACTTTTTCACACGACTGTGTATATATGTGTGTGTGTGTGTGTGTGTGTGTGTGTGTGTGTGTGTGTGTGTGTGTGTGTGTGTAATCCAGTTAACACTTTACAAAAGAAAGGAACTTCTCATTTGATTATTTTCTGGATCTTGATGCATACAGACCAAAAGATTATTCACAAATTAATGATCAGTCTGAGATCAGATGCAAATTATGAATCAAAAGTCTCAAAATAGTAAAATGAATATTATAAAACCAATTATACAGAATCTAAACTGTGACATTGCACATGTAAACAACCACACTTATTCTTTAATCATTTGATGTGCTATTTTATATTTCTTAAGTCACTTTCACATGTAAATATCCGTGCAGTTGGTTCTACCTTGTCCTCACAATCTCTGTATCGTTGCATGATACCGTCGTACTGCCCAGCACTGATACTAACCTCTGTGTGTTACTTTTAAGTTGTCGCTCCATGTCTAACACTCCATACCTTAAGATCAGCGATCTAACGACGTCCTCCCGTTTCTCTCTCTTCCTTGTGCTTTTTGTCCCTCGTATCCTTCTGCACCTCAATCTGTCCCCTTCCTTTCCTCCTGTGTAGCAGCTACACCTGGCTGTAAGTCGCTTCCCTGTGTGTGTTTCTGTGTGCATAGATGTGTCTCTCCTCTGCCCTGAGGGCGCTTGAAAGCCTCCTTTCATGGTGTACGTCAGTGTGTTTGCGTAGATAGCACTACATATGCACTGCAAAAAATGTCCTTTTTAAATCTTTTTTATCTTCTTTGCAAATACCTAAACATTCTTAAATCAAGATATATTTGCTTGTTTTCGGTAAAATCTATCAAATGGCGATGCCAGCAGGTTGAGAAAACTACAGATTACACTTGCACATTTCTGTACCCCGCCCACAGACAGTCTGATCGACAGAGGGTTATTAACAGAACAGTTATTGTAAGGAAAGGAACATTTATTGTATTGTACAGTAATACTTCGAGATACGAGTATTCCGAGATATGAGCAAGCCTTCGAGCAATTTTTGCTTTGAGATACGAGTGAATATTTGAGATACGAGTGAATATTTGAGCTACGAGCAGCTTACAGACGCTAGAGGTGTTCAGCACTCGGAGCAGCTCAAGCTCCTCATTTATGGGGTAATTGCATATGATCTCCACTAGAGGCAGCTTGGTTTTACAGCGGGAGGTTACCGGGGGCGACGAGTGATTCACGAGTATTAAGCTGGGAGCAGAACAAGTTATGTGTGCTATGCAGAACCGACCTGGACCCATCTATTTTTTTAAAGTTGAACCTGGGAAATGCCATAAATGTACTACCCAGAACTGACTTGATACTAAAAACAGGCCTGTCATTGAGGTCACGTTACACTAGTTGAGAAACATCTTTGCATCTCTAACCCCACTATGAAGACATAGACCCGACATGATATTCCAAAGCAAATTGCTATTAACAAGTCAATAATCAAGTTAAACAAGTGTCCTTCTCCCTGACTGATGCATACAATCCTTGAGAAAACGTTCTGTCCATGTTACACCTCTCTTGCCGATTGAAAGAGCATGCTTAATCCACTCTGTATTCCAGCTTCAAATGTTGACTCAGATTTTCCATTCTCTCCATATTTACGCTGGATCCTTCACTGGAAACTGAAAGTAACTCAATGATGTTTTATTAACAAAGTTCGGGAGGAGCACGTTCAAATGATTAATACAATCAACACGTCATCAGCAATTACTCCTCATCCTATCAGCAGGAGAGGAAGTACGTATATATAGACACGTTTGACTCACCTACAGCTCTTTGACATTTTTCGGCATCCCTCCACCACCCCAACTCCTCACACTTAATTGTTCCTATCAAAGTCAGGATACGGGGGGAGTGCTCCAGGTTCGGGCTAACACCGAGCTCGGAGCCCTCTCCTCGGACAGCTCGCCAAATACGCTTACCATTCATTGCTCCTGAATCATTCGTAAGTGTGAACTCGTGAAACTCTGATAAATGTTTACTCCTTCAACTCTTACACCTGGGAACAAGACAAGACGGGACCATTATGACTAAAAGTTTGCTAAGAAGTATTTCCTACTGAAGTATGGTGGTGTTTGACTCTGGTTAGTAGCAGGTTAGTGGGAGTAGCCTTGGATAGCAACATGCCCATTGCATTATGGGTGTGAAGTTTTCCTATCTATTTGGCAAAAGGAGAGACAACATTTTTTTTCCTTAGAGTTTTCCTTAGACAGGTCGTTCTGTTTTTAAAAAATGTTCACCTGTAGTATAGGCAGCCAGGGCCCAGAGTGGATCAGGAGACTCGGGAGAATTCCCACTCGGCCACTTCAACTTCGGGTACAACTTCGACTTAAAGGCAGTTTCACACGGGATGCGGAAACACAGAGATTCTAGTAGCAGCGAATACAGCAACAACCGAAATCCTGTTGGTTGCACGCGTTGCATACACAGCCCTTTATGTGGTTAAAAATATTACCTATGTTACCTGTATACATTTTAAAGAGTATGTTCTCCCCGCATTCTCTATACTTCACAGAGCCTATGCACGGAAAAGGCGTTACATTATTGTGTGAGATTTGGCATGCTCTCTCTCTCTCTTACTCTCTCTCACACACACACACACACACACACGCACAACCATACCCAGAGAATGGAAAATAACGGTAAACATTTTGAATTATCCGTCTGTTTTTAAAAGTAAACGAGTGCACATTTTTGTGAGGCAATCAATCCTTAATATTTTGCATCTGAAGAAATTGTGTCTTGATTTAAGAATGTTTATATATTTGTACTGGAAGACCCAAAACATATATTTGGAAAAAATATTAAGTAAGAACATAGTCTTTTTGCTGTGAGTGTACATGTGTTGGTGTTTTATCTCTGAACTTGTTTACGGAGTTTATTCACAGACCACTTTTGCCGTTTGTGTTCTAGAATTCCATTTAGAACGGACACCTCTTCTGACTTCCACTCATCCTCAAGAGATCACAGGTTAGTTCTCATCTGGCTTTACAAACAGCTCTCTATGCACACGCACAAAACACACATGCTGCACTGATTTTCCTGCAGATGGGTTTACTCCTGTTCTCCTTCGTTTCAATTAAAAATTGTTTCCAGCAGCCCAAGACAGAGCTGCAGTGTGTCATTTCTGCACTGCTACCAAATAAGGCAAAAATCTGACACTTAAGACATTTATGTAATAAAATATTTATATTTTAAATAAATTCTGTTCTTTTGAACTTTCTATTCATCAAAGAATCCTGAAATCAAGGTTTCCACAATTATGAACAGTGATAATAATCATAAATGTTTGTTGAACATGAAATCATCATATCATCGTGACACTGAAGACTGGAGTAATGATGCTGAAAATACAACTTTAGTCACAGGGATAAATGACAATTTACTATACACTCACCTAAAGGATTATTAGGAACACACACTAATACTGTGTTTGACCCCCTTTCGTCTTCAGAACTGCTTTAATTCTATGTGGCATTGATTCAACAAGCTGCTGAAAGCATTCTTTAGAAATGTTGGCCATATTGATAGGAGCATCTTGCAGTTGATGGAGATTTGTGGGATGCACATCCAGGACACGAAGCTCCCGTTCCCCCACATCCCAAAGATGCTCTATTGGGTTGAGATCTGGTGACTGTGGGGCCATTTTAGTGCAGTGAACTCATTGCCATGTTCAAGAAACCAATCTGAAATGATTCAAGCTTTGTGACATGGTGCATTATCCTGCTGGAAGTAGATCAGAGGATGGGTACATGGTGTCATAAAGGGATGCCCAATTGGCACTAAGGGGCCTAAAGTGTGCCAAGAAAACATCCCCCACACCATTACACCACCACCACCAGCCTGCACAGTGGTACCAAGGCATGATGGATCCATGTTCTCATTCTGTTTATGTCAAATTCTGACTCTACCATCTGAATGTCTCAACAGAAATCGAGACTCATCAGACCAGGCAACATTTTTCCAGTCTTCAACTGTCCAATTTTGGTGAGCTTGTGCAAATTGTGCCTCTTTTTCCTATTTGTAGTGGAGCTGAGTGGTACCCGGTGGGGTCTTCTGCTGTTGTAGCCCATCCGCCTCAAGGTTGTGTGTGTTGTGGCTTCACAAATGCTTTGCTGCAAACCTCGGTTGTAACGAGTGGTTATTTCAGTCAAAGTTGCTCTTCTATCAGCTTGAATCAGTCGGCCCATGACCTCTGACCTCTAGCATCAGCAAGGCATTTTCTCCCAAAGGACTGCCGCATACTGGATGCTTTTCCCTTTTTACACCATTCTTTGTAAACC
Organism: Rhodeus uyekii; assembly: GCA_037043235.1. Lineage (NCBI taxonomy): Eukaryota > Metazoa > Chordata > Actinopteri > Cypriniformes > Acheilognathidae > Rhodeus > Rhodeus uyekii. The sequence goes on from JAWRVZ010000170.1 coordinate 376,559, forward strand.
CTAGAAATGGTTGTGTGTGAAAATCCCAGTAACTGAGTAGATTGTGAAATACTCAGACCGGCCCGTCTGGCACCAACAACCATTCTGACATTCAGTTTGGAGTTCAGGAGATTGTCTTGACCTGGAACAACCCCTAAATGCATTGAAACAACTGCCATGTGATTGGTTGATTAGATAATTGCATTAATGAGAAATTGAACAGGTGTTCCTAATAATCCTTTAGGTGAGTGTAAATTATAATATAAAGCAGTTACTTTAAAAGGCAATAATATTACATAATATTTCTGTTTTTACTGTATTTCTGTAGAAGAGTCTTTTTATCAAAAATGTCTTACAAAAAGCTTACCAACTACAACTTTTGAAGAGTAGTGTGCTTACATAACTTCTGTTTGTGAAACGGAATATTCAGTGTTACATAGTACATAATGTTTAGCCACTGGGATTTGATTGGGTCATGAAAATTATGTTATTAGTTTCAGCAGAATAGTCAGAATTGTAGAAAGTTATTACTTTTTTTAAATGTATCTTTAAGTGAAACAGGATGTTCACACCTGCATGTGTTTGTGTGGCTTCCTGTCATCTGAATGACGTGTGTGTCTCTCTTTGTCCCGCAGCCATTCCACTGACTGCCTACGGACCAATGGCAGCAGCTGCAGCTGCAGCGGTGGTCAGAGGTGCGCAAAATCATCTTTATTTTGGTTGTTTGAACTGGTATATTGAGATTTATTCAACTTTTTCCACTTGTAAAATACCTTTTGAATGTTTAAGACATCTGTCCGTTTCTGTAGGTTCCACTCCGTCACGTACCGCTGGCTTCCTGAGCACCAGCAGCCCTGGGCCAATGGCAGACCTTTATGCAGCAGCCAATCAGGAATCAGCAGTCAGCAGCTATATCAGTGCGGCAAGCCCCGCCCCCAGCACAGGCTTTGGACATGGACTTGGGGTTGGTACAGTCTGACATACACAAACATTCATAAATGTAGCTTTATCATCATAAAACTAGTCTTCTGAAGGATTATAAAATAAAAAAAAATAGATAGATAGATACTTTATTAGTTTATGTAATAAAAAAAATTATCCCCCTGGTGTTTTGAGCAGTAGGATTATATAAAATATATCATATAAAGCTAATGTAAAAGTATATAAAATGACAAAAAAAAAACATTCATTCATCAGTACTTTTTACTTGTAATACTTGCGTACATAAAAAAAGTACTTTTGTACTTTTACACAAGTAAAATTGGAAAGGAGTACTAAATTAAATCAAGTACTTGATTTGCGTACTTTGTTCACCGCTGTAAATAACTGAACCGCTGGGTTGTTACATCTGACCCAGAGTCTAGGCAACAACTTTGTAAACATCCCTGTAGGCACTAGATGTCAGTATAACGTCAGATTGACGTTGTTCCCCAACGTCGGACAGACGTTTTTTTTTGGTTGAAAATGAAAATTGGGTTGACGTCAAATCCTAACGTCAGTCTCCGACATTGTACAGATGTTGGAGTTTGGTTGGTTGATTCCATAAACTAAAACCAACAAAAGATCAAAGTCTAATGATGTTACAATTTGACGTTGTGTGGACGTCATCATTATGACGTTAAGGAGACGATGAGTTTCGGTTACCATACCTCATGCCTAAATATCAGTATTTGACATCAATATAACTTTGGCTTCAGACGTTGGCTTTTGGATGGATTTTGTTTTGTTGATTCCATAACCTAAAACCAACAAAAGATCAACGTCTAATGATGTTACAATTTGACGTTGAGAAGACGTTGGTCTTTGGTTAGTTCAATCCACAATCTGAAAAAAGCTAAATATCAATGTCAATTGACGTCAATTTAACTTTGGGTTTAGACGTCGAATTGACATTGAATTTTGGTCACTGACGTCACAACCTAAATTCAACCAAACTTTAATGTCTTAAGACAGTGGTCCCCAACCCCCGGTCTGCGGATGAACTGGTACCGGGCCGCGGAACGATTTCGCGGACCGGTCCGTGGATGAAATGGTACCGAATTCGGTAGTGACGCTGCTGCCTTGGTGGTGAGGAGGTGTGCTTAATCTCGCGTGGATCTCATCATCCATCTTGCTCGCAAACCCCCGCCCCCCCCCCGTCAACAATCTCGAGCGGCTGGGGAGGTTGGGGACCACTGTCTTACTGTCTTGTGCCGCAATTGAGCGTTTGCGATAACTTGCAATGAGTCTTATGATTCTAGCTCGTTTTTACGAACTGAAGGGAAGTGTCTTGTATTGAAACCAGAACATTCTTTTAAAATTCCTTTCCTGTAGCTTAAACAGTAGAGTGTGGCACTTGCAACACCAAGGTCATGGGTTCGATTCCCAGGGAAAGCAAGAACCGATTAGAATGTCAATGTGTTTCTTGAATGCAATGTAATCGCTTTGGATAAAAGCGTCTGCTGAATGCATAAATGTAAAATCCCTCTTTCCTCTCCTCCAAGGGCCCTTTGATTGCAACTGCCTTTACCAATGGCTACCACTGAGGGGCGTCCCATCAGCCTCGGGCAGGGATGAGGAAACTCACGAGCGCCGCTCTCTACGTGACGAGCTTACGGGACGAACCCCGCGGCCGGCTGCGCTCCCTCCTGACTCCACTCTGGAGTCTTTTCTTTTTCTCCATTCTCTACTAACATCACTTTTCCTTTTCCTCATCCCGTATCTTCTTCCTTACGTCTCCTGTTTATGATATGCTGCCGTCTGTCTTTTGAAAGAAAAAAAATGAAGAAAAAAAACATATTGTTTGATTGTACGTAACATTTGTTACGATGTCTTTGCTGACTGTGTTTTTTTTTGTTTTGTTTTTTACTGTACTCATGCTGAAATGGATGATGTCGAGAAAGAGCAATGAAACTGGAAAAAAGTTCAGGATTTGTTTTGCTCGATGATTACTGAACATCAGGGTTTCAAACAAATCTAAACAACACCGAACAAATACACGAGAATGAATCAAATTTACACAAACAAAAAGACAGGACAAAAATGTATATTTTGGTAGTTTTTTCACAGCATTTGTAATGTTGTACGCTGAATCGGTTTGATATTTTTTTCCGTAAAGTTGGTTTTTATATGAGAAGCAATGGGCCTCGTTTATGAATTTCCCGTGTGAATCGTCGGTTAAACCAGATTTACGCAGAAATACGTTCTGCTCGTGCGGAGGCTTATTGTTCAGCTTCTTTTTGTAGATACTGTATATATTGCATGTATTTTGGGAGGGTTCAGACGGAGCGATGGACTGCGGCGGGCGGGAGGGTTGAGGGTCCTTTATGGTTTTTTAACATGCAAATGTCTTTCTTCACATTGAATCTTGTATTTCTGAGACTAGTAGCTTGACCAACTCGGACTGCTGTAGGTCTTTGGTTGTGCTTCTCTCACTTTCGACTCCATTTATACTGAAAATTTCTCTACGGTTTTGCTGCTCTTTCGGAAACAAATTTTCCTCAGGCTCCGAATCCGAAAGGTTTTGCATGAATCCCCTCGGAAGCCACGAGCGTCACTGAAAAACCAGCTCGGGTTTTTTTCCAAAAAGAGCAAACGATTTGGTCCCATTTTAGGGAAGAGGAAAGGCGGTCTTAACCAGTTTGGTAGCCTCGGCTGCTAGGCTTCTTCATGCTGTTTTTGGAAATATATATTATATATATAATTTTGTTGCGCATTGTACTTCTTTCGGTGTACTTTCCCTCTCCTTTTCTTTGTTTTGTGACGGTACACTGCTGTTTTTAAAGAAATGAAGGACACACTTTTACAAGGCGCTGTTACACGTCCGTTTCTGTCCTGTCGTGGTTTTATGTGCGTGTGTGATGGAGAGAGTGTAAGTGGATGTGCACAGCGTAGACTGAAGTATGGATGTACACGTAGTTAGTTTACATGCATTCAACTGCCACCTTTGAAACTGTCTCGTCTCTCCCGGTAATGGAGGAGGACGTCCGTGACATCACGGCTCTAATGGAGGCCTTCCGGGAAAACGACATTGCTGTTGACTGATTTCCCTTATGTCGGCACTGATTCGATCATTGATTTCTACCTATTTGCAATAACGTTCAGTCTTCCGTTTGACACGTGTCGCCTCTTTTTGGAGCAGCGGTCACTGTGACGACCAAAACTCCTGCCGACAGGGACGCCTCACCAAACTACTGCACGGCACACACTGTAACTATTTAACCGACAAAAAGCAATAAGTTATTTTTCAACTCGAGTAATAATGAACGCCGTTAGCGGTGGTACGAATACGACGGCGATTATGTGGCATTAAGAATTATTTTTCAGAAAAAAGCTATATTTTTCAAGATCCGTTTTAACCCCTTGAAAGTTTCTCAGATTTTTACAGTACTTGTTACGATGCTTGTTTTGTTTGGATGATTTGTAAAAGGGGCGGGGCTTGGGATTCAGCAGCAGAACTGGAACGCATCAGCGGAAAGCAACACTGTGACCTGATGCTCAAATACGCTGCTCCGCTGTCCCTATACTGTATTTTTTTAATTTTCACCTCTGGAGATTTTCAAATAAAAAGATCCTAATAAATTATTTTAAAACATTCCATTTGAAAGCCTGTGTATTCATGTTTTTCTTCGTGGATTTGCAGAGAGTAATAGCAGAGTTTGTCATGTTTTGGTCATATGCAGAGTGGATTGTAATCTAATAGTTTGCATGGATCATTATTGCAGTGATGATTATGTTTCCAGCATGTTATATGTTTAGCAACTCCTCTTCTGACCCTAACTGATGGAGTTTTTTTGTTAATTTCTTAAACAACCATGTATGAAGAAACATCACGTTCATATTCCAGGATCACAAGATTGATCAGGATGAAACTGTGAGAGAAAGGTTGTGAGGAGCGTGAAGAATCATTTCCAGAGCTTAAATTCACTTTGGGATGTGCTGGAGGAAACTTTACAGAGTGCTGGACTCTTGCATTGACAACACAAGATCTTCAACAAACTGATTTTGTGATGTTATTTCCATCAAGGAAAGGCTTGAAACATAATAATCACTGCAACAATGGTCCAATCATAGACTCATATCAGATTCAGTTTATTCTACAACATTGTAAACATTTAAATATTTCCTAAATAAAAACAAAATTTTAAGTTATAACACTAATAATATACTCATTTCAGAAAACTTTCCCTAACTATTCAGTCCAAATGCATTTCAGAAATCCCAAATATAAAATAAATAGTGTTTTATTTATATATATACATATATAATTCCATTTCAGAAATAACTTGAGTTGAGTATATCTCTAATATCTGAGTATCCTTTTAAATATATATATATATATATATATAAATAAATGTGTTCACAACCACAACGCTTTTTTCATGTTAATTTAGTTATATTCATGTTAATTATTATTATAGAATATTAGTAAAGTCATTCAAATTAAGCAATCATTAATAAAATGTTGGCTGGACTACTAGTGCAATTCAATCAACAAATAGTGTCCAAACCTTTGAGTTCTAGTGTATAAATTATAAACATTATTAACATTTGTTGAGAATATTCAAATTCTTTATAGCTTTTGAAATATATATATTTGCACTGGATATTCTACATCGCCAAAATGCTCTGTCACAAGTTAGCCAAAAATGTGTGTGATTTCTCAGCCGGTTTGCAACATTTAAATATACAGTAGATGCTATCAGATTGAAACACTCAGTTTCAGCTCAGGTCGTTGTCCCTGAAGCTTGCAGCATTCCAGCTTGTCAAGTAAGCAAACAAGTGAGACGCCATCCAAAATGTCAAGGCATGGGAACAGAAGTGCTTGACCTGCCCCCTCCTGCTCTCTTATGTCCATCTCTGCCCCTTAACACACACCTGATACCCTGTGACCCCAATACCACACGCCCACCCATGTGTAAACGCACACACACACCAGTTTCATCACCATTTCTGCATTTGACCCTATTATTGGTTTAGTCCTGGTGTCATTTTACAGCTTGATCCCTTTGCCAAGCTATTAGAAAGAAATGGCAGTACAATCACACACAATCAGAAAAAGACATCCACACAAATTTCAGAGCCCTGGAATCTGTCCATGGGAAAGTGTCGCCCATATTTTTGTCTCATCTCCCATTACTCACAGGCTCTTCTTGCCCAAACACCCTCCCAGCCAACACACTCTTCATTTCATATTGATTCTTCATAGCCCACACAGCTCTGCTGGATTTATTCATCTCTTATAGCTCTGTTTTTAACGGCTTTTTCTCCAAAGGCGTTTTTCAGGGGACATTTGCCTGTTATCAGGAGTGTTCGTCTGCCATCATGGCACCGGGCGGCTCACAGACGGATGTGAAAGGCTCTCTGAACGGGAGTATGGATTTTTATCACAACTGGTTCGGCCCTACGACCTCACGACCTCCTCTAAAAAATTACCTGGTCCTGACCATCCTCACCTGCTTCTGTCCTGCGTACCCGATCAACATTTTAGCCCTGGTGTTCTCTGTCATGGTGAGTTCACAAACAGATCCAGCCGGACTCATATGGCCTGCCATATTAATGTCATGAAAGCAAAGGCTAATATTGATAGGTATCACTATCATGATTGATCATACTTCATCTGCTATGATCATCAATGAATATTCACCGTACATGCTTAACTCATTTATCACTTTGAGTTTAAATATGCTTTTTTTTTAAAGTTTGCTTGTTTGTTACTTGTTTAAGGAGCTAGATGATTGTAACGTAGCAGAATATAAAATAGGCACAAAAGAACAATAACAAAAAATTCTATTTTAAAAGGGCCACCCGTAACTAGAGACGTAGGCCAGCGCCAAATCATTCAATTCAAGGTGGGAAAGTTCAGTTTGTTTTTTCAAAATCAATAATATTAATATTTAAATTGGACCTATTATGCAAAATTCCGTTTTACATGGTATTTGAACATAAATGTGTTGGTGTAATTGTGTCGGCAGTGTGTTACACTCTTTTTTTATACCCAGAAATAATAACAAGCCGTTTTCAGATTGTAGCTTTTGTGACATCACAAATGCGTAAGCCCCGCCCATGACTGGTGCAGGACTCTGCTCTATTAGCATAACTCCGCCCCTGAGTGGAGTTATAACTCCTCACAGTAAGAAATGTGCTCTGAAAGCAACTAAAGTTAGTCAGTCAAGAGCAGTGATTGATTTTCTGTCTTTCTATTGTTGTTTGATTCATATTTAAAGAGCTGTTTTCACTTTAATACACAGATTCAAAGATTCAAAGTGTTTATTGTCATGTGTGCAGACAGAAAGTATGTTTCCCTGTACAATGAAATTCTTACTTTGCCGTCAACAGTAAATGTCACACAAGTAAAATAAAAATAAGATAAATATATAAATAATAAAAAAGAGCAAATATATAAAAAAATGTAAAAGGGCAAAAGAGTAAAGTAGTAAAGTGAGGTAGTGCAGTACCTATAGACTCCTCTATCTGCTGTTTAGGAGTCTTATGGCAGAGGGAAAGAAAGAGTTCTGTAATACTACAGAAAGAGTAATGTAATACTCTTTCCCTGCTATTTACGTTCATGGACATAACTGACTGTGTTTATGTGAACTTTGTGTGTATTTGACAGTTTTGCCACAAGACATGAAAGGGAATTTAGTTTAATACTCATGAGATGTGGCGTCTTACATCCAGCTTTCTGTGCGCGTGCTTCGGGTGTGTGCGCTCAGAAAACCATATATCAGAAGTTTAGACAGATGCAGATCATAAACTTTCATGATGATGAAGAACTGCAATGTCACGTGAGAGGATGGTAATCAAAACCAGATAATTTTAACGCACAAGCTGCCCTCCTCTGGAATTTAAATTTGCATTTAAAGATACATGCATGAAAACAGCATGTTTGCTTGGATGAGCTGGCAAAGCATTTAAAAAACATACATATCACAAAATGAAAAACTTGTGGGTCTTGTATCTCTATATTATCGTAATTTTTGTACTTTCTCTCTTTTATAGTCCAGAAACAGTTATGATCGGGGAGATTATGATGGTTCGAGGCGCTTAGGGAAGATGGCACTCTATGTGTCGATTGCCTCCATCATCATTGGCATCCTCATCATCACCACCTTCTCTGCAGTTCATTTCAGCACGGTAACATCCTGTTCATACTATACGTAATCTTACATGTATACACTAGTGCTATCAAATCAATTAATCATGATTACTCGCATCTAACATAAAACGTTTGTATATACAAACTTTTATTTTAGATGCGAGTAATCATGATATATACAGTATATGTGTGTTTGTGTGTGTATTTTAAATGTTTTAGTGTCTTATTTATAGTAGATTTTAATTAAAAAATGATTAAGTATTTCCATATTAATTAAAAAACAAATCTGTTATAGTTATAGTTCACCCTATTTCTTCATTTATTCAACCTCATTTTTTTTTCTCTAAAGTACTTTTTGTAATGTCTATTTGATGCTTTTCTCATTTAACATAACAATGACTAAATTATGTTTTGGTGTAATTTCTCAGCCAACTTTGATTTAATTTGCGATTAATCAGTCACCACATCATGTAATTAATTACATTAGCAATTTTAGTAACAGGCCAAATAGATTATGTTTTAAAGAATGAGCCTGTATGATACAGTAACAGACTTATCATTATTTTTTTGTTTGTTTAGAAACATGGTTAAGACGATGATATTTCTGTCCTGCTGTCCTCTGGAGGAAGGACGTCCATTGGGTCCGTGTGTTTGATGAACTGAACAGAGGTTTTAGTATGAAACCAAGACCAGGACTGATTCAGACTGACATGAGTTTTCTTCTGTCTATAACCCACCTCTGCATGAACATACTTATATTATATATTATTATATATTATATCATACTTATACAATATAAAAGAGAGAGGTAGGTGGCAGGGCTTTAAAGGGATGCCCTTTTTGCAGAGCAGTGTTTTACAGACAATCACATTCAATGTATGCACCTTTAAATCATGCATCCATGCACATGCTGAATATGTAAATAATTTTGTAACCTATGCATGTCTATGCTGTTGAAATATATAACTAAAGATTTCAGGGCTGAATGTCACTGCAAAAATGACCCTATTCCGTAAATAACATTAGAGCTCATCACAGTGTTTACAGCCTTCAACAGATCCTATAAAACTAATCACTGGACATGGCCATACTGAACATGTAAATATTCATTTTTGTGCTTAGTATTTTCCTCTACAAGTAGATAATTAAAACAATGACAAAAGTCTTATTTTTTTATAAAAACTTTAGATTTTTTTTTTTTTTAGCAGTGATGAGATTATGGTCTAATAATGGATTTATTTTGAGTATATGTTTATGTGTCGTCAAATATTTTACAAATCAAAGGACACTCATTTGAAATTACAGTGGTGTGAAAAATTGTTTGCCCCCTTCATGATTACCTTTTTTTTTTTTGCATGTTTGTCACAATTAAATGTTTCAGATCATCAAACTAATTTAAATATTAAAGATATTAACAAATAAACACAAAATACAGTTTTTAAATGAAGGTTGTTACTATTAAGGGAAAACAAAATCCAAACCTACATGGCCCTGTGTGAAAAAGTGTTTGACCCCTAAACCTAAAAACTGGTTGGGCCTCTCTTAGCAGCAACAACCGCAATCGAGCGCTTGCGATAACTTGCAATGAGTCTTTTACAATTTTGGCTCACTCATCTTTGCAGAATTGTTGTAATTCAGCAACATTGGAGGGTTTTTACGTTCATCCCACAGCATCTCAATAGGACTCAGGTCAGGACTTTGACAACCACTCTAAAGTCTTCATTTTGTTTTTCTTCAGCCATTCAGAGGTGGACTTGCTGGTTATTTTTTGGATCATTGTTCTGCTGCAGAACCCAAGTTTGCTTCAGCTTGAGCTCATGAACAGATGGTCAGAAAATCTCCTTCAGGATTTTATGATAGACCTCAGAATTCATGGTTCCATTCATCACAGCAAGTCTTTGTTCCTGAAGCTGCAAAACAGCCCCAGACTATCACACTACTACCACCATATTTTACAGTTGGTATGATTTTCTTTTTCTGAAATGCAGTGTTACTTTTACGCCGGATGTAATGGGACACACACCTTTCCAAAAAATTTTGTACTTTTGTCTCGTCAGTCCACAGAGTATTTTCCCAAATGTTTTGGGAATCATCAAGATGTTTTCTGGCAAAAATGAGACAAGCCTTAATGTTATTTTTACTCAGTAGGAGTTTTCGTCTTGGAACTCTGCCATGCAGGCCATTTTTGCCCAGTCTTTGCGTCATAAATACTGACCTTAACTGAGGCAAGAGAGGCCAGCAGTTCTTTGGATGTTGTTGTGGGTCTTCTGTGGGCTCTTGGATATGTCGTCGCTGCACTCTTTGGGTAATTTTGGTCAGCTGGCCACTCCTGGGAAGTTTCACCACTGTTCCATGTGTTTGCCATTTGTGGATAATGGATCTCACCGTGGTTCGCTGGAGCTTTAGAAATGGCAAAGCTTTAGAAATGGCTTTATAACCTTTTCCAGACAGATCTCAATTACTTTCTTTGTCATTTGTTCCAAAATTTCTTTGGATGATCTTTTTTGTCTACTTCACTTTGTCAGGCAGGTCCTATTTAAGTGATTTCTTGACTGAGAACAGGTATGGCAGTAATCAGGCCTAGATGTGGCTAGAGTAATTGAAATCAGGTGCGATAAACAGCAGTTAAGTTTTGTTTTAAGAGGGCCACTTTTTCACACAGGGTCATGTAGGTTTGGATTTTGTTTTCCCTTAATAATAACAACCTTCATGTAAAAACTGCATTTTGTGTTTACTAATTTTAGAATTTAAGTGTCAAACATGAAAAAAAAGAAAAAGAAATCAACAAGGGGGCAAACACTTTTTCACACCACTGTAAGTGTTTTGATGAATTTGTCCTAATTAAATAATAATACGGTAGCCTTCAAGTTTAACATTCAAGAGAATAGGTGTGTTGTTTGAAATTTAAAGTTGCCACTAAATTTAAATAAAACCCTTTTTATACATTAAACATTAACGCATGTTACTGGTCTTATTGTGAAAATATGGGCGATTGTATAGGCTATATGAACTTGCAACAGTGTCTTAATTAAAGTAAAGTTTGTAGTTTGTAACAGTTTTACATACAAATATATACAATTTAATAAAGATGCATAACTTGCTCTTCTATTAGCCAATCCATTCTTCAGCTTTTCAAAAGTTAAAGTTTACTTATGTAGACCAACTGAGATGTGGCTGAGTTGGAAATGATAGCGGACATTAAGGGGATATTTGTAAGTGATAGTAAGTTATGTTGTTATGAAATGTTAAGTTATGAAATGTTATTTGTTTTTCTCTCTCCCCGACCCCCGTAATCTTCCAGCCAGAGAGATGATGTATTTGGATATGTACCTTCAGCACTCATTGGTTCTATAAATAGTGTTGGATCTCAATCCCACGGCGGTGTCAGGGGCCTCTTGTTATCCCAGTGCGTTCTGGCCGGCGGGGTCACATGACCCAGGATAGCTGGCTCAGCACTGCCTGTGCTGAAAAACATGAGCAGGTCCCCCACACTCCTCAAAACGGCATCATGCTTACGCAGAAAGACTTCAGCTCAGTAAACACAGACTGACTTTAGGAGACATGAGTCAAACACTCATAAAAACTGATATTAGATTAATAATTAACAGTAAAGAAATGTATTTCGTTTTTTAGCATTACAAAAAGTGGAATTGAATTGTACAATGAACACTTGAAAATGATCTTGATGATTTCTGATTGTACATAATGCTTTTCAAAGTTGTAAAGAAAAGAAAGATTTTTGGAGTGTTATTTAGAAAACAATACTATTTCAGTCTTTCTACTTCAAAATTCCAAGTGTTGCTTGCCGTTTCTGCGTAATTATTTGTACAATTTACGTGCAACTACTAAGTGAAAGTTGTTTCAAATAAATCCTGCATTTATTTTCTCCACCATGTTTGACGCAGTCCACTACATTTGGTCTGTTTGCTTTTATGATTCATGTAAAAGTCTTGGGAAAAGTAGGTTCAATGAATATCTTCTATATAGAACCCGAGGGTTCTAGACTCAATTTTAAAGAGCTCTTTAAACCAAAAAGGTTCTTGGCAAAAGGAAAAATGTCTTAAATGATTGCATAATACTTTCATGTTTAATGGGTTATTTCAGTGATAAAGTGTTTATGAGCTGCTTAATTTATACAATTAAATAGAAAATCCATAAAATGATTAATCCTTAAGAGGTTCTATATGAAACACCTGAAAGAACCGATTAAGATTCTTAATAGGACATTTTCTTCTAATAGTGTAGAATTTGCGTGTTTGGATCTGAAAATCAGGTGCAGATGACCGGTCAGCACTGACCAGCTGCTGTCATCTCGACTTCTCCTGCACATCTCGGGTCAAATGGCAGTGTGATCAGGTCACATGATGACGAGGGCTTCTTTAGATGGACAGGCGGATGTTTCCCTTTCATCCCTCAGTAAACAGACAGAAAGTCACCTGAGACCTTCAGAACCGCCTGACCAGCAAAGGTTATGAATCTAGCAGACGTTTATGTCTAAAACATTAGACTTTAATACAATACAATACAATGCATTCATTAGTTGATGCATTCACGTGGTGATACTAGTGCCAGTCAAACAAACAAACAAACAAAATCGAAATATTGTGACCCAGAGCCCATCCTGAAGTTTTCAAATGTTTTTGAATGTCTCCCTCTGGTGGCCATAATTAAACAATTATCCGATGACGTCAGAATTGCATAAGGTTTTAGATTCTAAGTTTTCATTGTTGATTATTGCTAATATTAAAGACTTAGATTGCAACATTGTTTTTCTGATTGTCACTCTGTATGATATCCTGATGTTTATGATTGCTTCACATAATGTACAGATTAAAATTTGTTTCACATAAGTGACATTTATTTCCAATATTGACGTTCTAAAAATGCTAATATTCCGTTTTGAAAAGATCATTAAAACATAAAGCTACAGGTAGTTATAATGGTAGCAGCTGCTACACTAATATCGAAAGATGATGAGTAATTTAATATTTTCGTACTTTATTTCTGTAACGTGTGGGTGCTGAATTATTTTTATTGTAATTCACAAAACTAAAACAGGAGATTGGTGGAGATTATAGTAAAACTAACCCCCCCTCCCCCCCCACCACAAACTAGAGCAAAAGTGAGGAACCAAGGGAACTAATGTGAGCACTATTCACTACGGCATTTCTGAAAGGTTCTGGCTGTTGGTAGTGTGGAAGAAAGATGTTTATTAGTGCTCTGCAAACGTGATCGCTGTGGCTAGTGGTTTTCAAAAGCATTTTTAGCATTTTCACTGGCCACAATTTTGACATTGATATAATAATTTGGTAGCAGGAATATTAGGCTGCTGTCACTTTAAGACCTGACTTCGGATCCATTAAATTGTTATGCATTTTCTTTCTCAATTCTTTAGAGAGAGAGGAAAAGAGCAGCTGTTATCGTGTATCTATTCTGCAGAATTATGTATTGTACGCGCTTCAGAAATGTCAGTATTTGCTATTTTTTTTAAAGGGGAGGGGCTGTTGGAAATGTCCCACCCCGTCTTCCTGTTTCAGTGGAAACCCATTGAGCTTCAGCGGGACTTTAATGTGAAGCCCTGAGTAGAACCATGGCACTTTTTGTCAGTGAAAGATGGATTAGAATGGTGTGTGTGTGTGTGATGATCAGAAGAGATTATCTGTTCATGTTATTAAAAGTGTATTTGAGGTCAGGTGACTCTAAATAAACACATGCTGGATGTTTGGTTTATTTTGAGACGCTTGCTTGTCTTTATCAAAGAAAAACACAATACTGACCCTTTAAATTAATAGTATAGATCATGTTTGTGTCATATCTGGGTCATATAACATAGTTTTGTTGTTGTCCAGTTTATATCAAAGATAAGCAGCTATTTAGGCCTAGTCATGGAAAAGAAGGGAATGGTGCCAATATTTACCTCCTGCTGAAACACGTGGGGAGAAAGAGAGATTACTGCAATTACATCATCAAAACAGAACGAATGGGGAGAATGGAAAAACAGTGAAACGGAGGGCGGGGCTTAGAGTCCAGGCAGTTGCCTCTGATTGGTCAGAGATGATGGGTCGTAAACAATTACGATACTGCTTTCATTTATTTTAAATAAAATGTCCGTTCATTATTTTCAGAGTCACTATTCAGGTGTAAACTAACATTTAGACCAGACCACACTCTGCATGGCTATCTGGTCCAGTTACTATATAAATATAGAATTTGCCGTCTGATTTGTATTAATTATTTAGCGTATTCATGTTTTATACCATATTACTCGTTTATATAAAAAATAAAGATATGAATAAATAAGAAAACGTGTGATTTGACTGTGATTGTGTTTCGTGAGCCACTGAGCGCCCCCTGCAGGAGAGACAGGGGAAGTCTTGTAAGAAACGGTGAACAGAGCTTTATCCTCTCAAACACACGCACAAAAGTGTTGTCAACAAACGCAGAGGACTGTTAGAGCTGAAGTCAGTGCATCTGCTCCTTCTGTCCCATCATGGCTCTGTCAGGATCTCAAACACCGGACGATGCTTTGCACGGTGAGACAAACAGCAACTCGCTTTCACAACCTGTCATGTGTGGCATAGATATTTATAATAGGCTATTTGTGATTGATATATATTATTCGATTTCATACCCATGGTATATAATTGTACATACCTTATTTCAAAATAAAGTATTATAATTTAAATAGAAAAAATAATAATATGAATGCATTTACATACATTCATTTTTAGGACCAATTATAAAAACGAACTTGATCAAATGGTTTACTATTCATTTAAATGATATATTTAACTTACTATGATTTTCTATTTTAAAAGAACACAATCATATTTGTTGAAGGTTACAGTGCACATGTTTTTATTTTGCTGTGCTCATTGTTTTGTCTGTATTGTTATGTAAATAGATTCCATGACTCGGCTGTTCTAAGCCAATTACTGTGAAGAGGGTTAACAACTCATAATTTGATCAGTGGCTTAAACTGTCCGCAGGGGAAAATGTGAGAACAATAGTGTTTACAGAACAAGAGTTCTTCATAAAACTGAATCCCTCCCCGGGAATACATTATCATTCATAAAACACACAAATGCTCGCGCAGTCTCTCATTCATTCATGCACAATTGGACACGCACACACTCGCAGCTTGATATTATTCTTGGTATATGTGTGTCTGTGATTATGTCATAATTCCACATGCCGGAGAATCTAGGGCAATGGCACAATCCGCCCTCTCTCCACTGCAAAACCCCTGTCTCTGGAAAAATAAATGACACAAAATGACCCGGAAGGGCGGAAAGAGAAGATGTTCTACTCATGAGGAAAGATGACAAAGGTCAAGACTAGAACAATGAAAGAGATAGATGGATAGAGAGACCAGGAAGGGCAGAGAGAGAGAGGATGCTCAACACATGAAAAAAGATGATGAAGGTCAGTTTTATACGGAAGTAAGAGAGAGAGAGAGAGAGAGAGAGAGAGAGAGAGAGAGAGAGAAGGGGGGGACTGGCTAATCTCTGACAGAAATAAAATGCTTATGTAAGCAAGCTCTTGTTTTCATGTCAACAATCAGAGAGATAGATCAAGAGAATGATAGATAGACAGACAGATAGACAGATAGACAGACAGACAGACAGACAGACAGACAGACAGACAGATAGATAGATAGATAGACAGACAGACAGATGGATGGATAGATGACAGACAGACAGATAGACAGACAGACAGACAGACAGATAGATAGACAGACAGACAGACAGACAGACGGACGGATGGATGAATAGATGACAGACAGACAGACAGACAGACAGACAGACAGATAGATAGATGACAGATAGATCGATATATGGCAGATAAATAGATAGATAGATAGATAGATAGATAGATAGATAGATAGACAGACAAACAGACAGACAGACAGACAGACAGATGGATGGATGGATAGATGACAGACAGACAGACAGACAGATAGATAGATAGATAGATAGATAGATAGATGACAGATAGATTGATATATGATAGATAGATAGATAGATAGATAGACAGACAGACAGGCCGATAAATAGATGCAAATATATCTTGTTTCAAAGACAAAACACAGATTACTAAATACTTTAGAAGAAGTTAAGGTTAGATAAGAAAATAATTTTGAATGTATAGATGAAATCCCAGTGGATAAAATCAAATCCTACTCTACATTTATTTTCACTGAATATCCAGTTGTACTTGTAAACCGGCCTGTGCACAACAGATTCCACTGTCATACAGTACAGCAATAAACTGAATCCATTCATTACTCCAAAAGTAACCTGGAGTCCATGTGGCTCCTGCATCCGTCAGGTTCGTGGGTGGAGCTGGAGGGTGTGGCGGCGTCTGCAGAATCAGAAGCACAGGACACCACAGCCTCCTTCCTGCAGGGGGAGCTGGAGAGGATTCTGCTGGAAGCTCAGCTGGAGTGTGAGAGGAGCAGTCAAACAGAAAGGTGTGTTTCTTTGGGAATGATGAATATTGAGCCAGTTCCATTGGAAGTAAATTAATCTGCCTAAAGATCTCATTATTTTCTTTGTTTCTTCAAGTTTCCGACATGTTTAGTGATTGATGAGTGATTACATACTGCAAAATGAACAACCTATATGCAATGTTTGTGTTGCATGAATGGAGCATTGGGGGTTTAGTGGTTGACAACAAGGGTGCTTAATCCTGATCCTGGAGATCTAACTTCCTGCATAGTAAAGCTCCAAACCTGATCCAAGGCTCATTTTACACATGGTATTAAGATGCGATTTGGTCGACGGGATCTCAAGTGAACGACACTAGACACAGGAGTAAACGAATCTAAAACACTTTGAGCTTGTCCACTTTCGGTCAGTTTCAGTAGGAGTTGAAAACACACACGACCGGATTGCTTTCATAGTGTAAACACACATGTGGTCGAATGCGTTCAAACAGCCACAAAAGACCGTCTACTATCCGTCTACATTATGGGATGCGCTCTAGCCGGACGGGATTTAAACTTTGTCGGCTGAAGACCCAAGTTTGATTTGAAGATGAAAGCGTACCAAGCTCAATGTTCTCTCTCCATTCCTGATTTCTAACACACACTCACGCGTTCGGCTGGTTTTGTGGCTGATAAACTGATGTTCTCCATATGTTTCTCTGTTGTCTCTGACAAGAAAAAACGGCACAAGAGTATTTTGCCCATTAGAGCGAATGATCTGGAAAAAGGCCCATACAAAAGACAAAAGTAAAAAGAGACAAAGTAAAACACCAGGTATAAACGAGAATGTGTCTCCCTCGACTACTTGTGATTCGACCAATCAAAATGCATCTTAACACCAGGTGTAAACCGGCCCAACACAACTGAACCAGCTAATTGAGCTGTCCGAAATCACCCCTATACCGTTTTTAATGGTGTCAGAAACCATAGTGGACGTTATTGAGTAATTCAGTGCCATAATGCACCATAACTGATGGCTAGGGAATACCCATAAGGCACTGTGAGTGTCTCGCTAGAAGATGTAGCTAAAGCGTAATGTCATACAAGTATAATTTATTTTGAATTGAATATTAAATAGTTTATTTAAGGATAATACATGCTAGTTTTTATGACAGAGATCAAGATAAATGCAAAAGTAGCATAGTTAAAAGTAGCAGTGTCTGAATTCATGCACTCGTTTTCATTCACTCCTTCAACTGGTCTGTTTGATTGGGCTTATGTAGGAAATGGTGAAGGTGTGCTATGCTATGCTATGCTGTTTAGCAGCTTGTCCCTTTAAGAAGCGTGTTGTGTTGATCATCGGATGAGATGAGAAGAGCCCGCCCTCATGCAGCACAGCCAATCACGTCTTCTTGCATGATTGACAGGTCAGACAGCCAATCAGCGCCAGCTGTCAGATTGATAGTGGAAGCGCCAAAGACAACAACTCTTGCAAGAACGAAAAATGAAAATGTATTGATGTACATGATGTGAGTTATTAAATGAGAATGTACATGCTCAAGTTTTTGGTGTCTTTTTACACAACAGTGTTGCTGCGATTTGTTTGATGAAGCGATCGGCATTCATAAAACCGTGAACCGTGAGCGGACCGCGATCCACGTGCAAGGCAAACTCAGCGCATGCGCAGTGAACTAGGTACGCTAATTAGTCACGAGATAACCATGTGAAGTGGCGACTTTGTCCCTCTTTTGTGCTCGAGATATTAGATTTCGGCAACATTAACGAATCGACATTAAAGAATTGAAAATACTAAGACAAATAGGGAGTCTGACAAAAACGTTGACATAATAGGATTGGCGAGTTAACCGTGACTCGAGATAAGTGAACTCCACTGTATTTGGTGAAACATCTGAGGACTCAAAATAATCTGCGTGTGTGTGCGCGTGTGCATATGTGTTTGTGTGAAGGGTTGGAATGACAAAGCATCTAATCCCCATTAATCATTTTGTAATGAACAACAGCTACAAAAAAAACACCAGTTTCCTCTCTGATTTCAGTCCTCCACAGGTCGTGACCCCGAGAACATCTGGATCTCCCAAACCAGCCAGTGAGGGCAGCAGCAGCACAGACTGTGTTACTATACAGGTAACAGCACTGTTCAGTCAATGTTAGCTCCAACAACATTGCCAGTGAATAGAGTTTTTTTCTTTTATATACGCAATAGTTACAACCAGTTGCCCAAACCAGTTACCTGTACAACCAATGCCCTGAACAGTTATTATTATGATACTATCATAACAGTACTTTTATTCCGACAGACTGAAACACATTTTGCAATGGTAGTTGAATGCTTAACAATGCTTTTAATTAATCACTCAATGAGCAAGCAAAACAAAATCTCTCTTTATGTGTATCATTTATGGCTGTAACGATTTATACTTTATTTTCAACCGGTGATCAGAGATGCCTTTTGCAATTCAGGCACATTTCAAAGAAACAGTTGAAACCCTGAAAGGCAAAAAAAAGACAAAAACATCATATGTAATGCGACTGCAAGCTTTATCTCAGGTATTTGCATTCTATCCCTTTAACGAGAACTATTGTTACAGACATGACTGAAAAGATCTTCTTCCCTCAGTCCATCAACTCAAATGAAATGATACTAAAACTACCAGTAGGTGGCAGCAAATTATCTTAACGAAAGTAAAAAAAATGTGTTCAAAATGGCTGATGCATTCAAGGACAAAACAGAAGTGACTGCGCGATTCACTCAAAAACTCTAAGACTGAGACGTTGCAGAGATGTTCAGTGGCTCTACTGTTTGGAACGGTTTTTATTGGCAAAATAGAGGAAAAACTGACAATATTGTGTCGAATGTAAGTCACATAATAGCCTATTAACTTGAATTGTTGTATATAATCAATATCACGTTTTGGAAACGTGCTGATATTAAATATTGTGATGTTGATTATAAATATTAAAAACAAGTGAAAGGGGTAAAACATAGTACACTACTGTTGCATTTCTGTTACTGTAATAGAGAGAAAATAAACAACATTAATGAATACAATGAAAGCCAAGTGTATAATCATGAATGACAGGATAGACAAATTAAAAGAAATTGTCACGGAATACTAGGAAGAATAGGACCCCAAGATGAGCGTAAATGATAATTTACTAGAAACACAAAACAAAGATACAAAAGAAACTGCCCACAATGGGGAAAACGTTTAACTAACAATAAAGCACAGCACCAAACAAACAAACAAACAAACAAACAAACAAACAAACAAACAAACAAACAAACAGACTAGGAATGGAACCATAGATCAGGAATGCAGACAAGGATGACAATGACGCAACACAGGACAGCAAACACACCGGGATTAAATAGGGAGCACATGAGGTAGGTAACGAGCAGAAACAGCTGGGATAAATTAAGGGAAACAAGGGAACAAGATGGGTGGGTTTACAATCACAAGACACAAAGGGGCAGTGTCAGAGCTCTGTCAACCAACACACTAAAACTCCAAACTGAAGTGACAGAACCCTGACAGAAATATGACCCGACTCAAACTACATTAAATATAGGTTTACTTGCAATAATGACAAGCATGGTCGGCCAATCACGACCTTGAAATATTTTTTACATATTCCCAATGTGATATAGGGTAGCATTAATAATTTTAAGGGCTTGACTGTGCATTATTTCTAGATTAATGCGGTTTACTTCTGTGTCAGGTCACTGCTTGATGTCCACTGTCACACGGACTGGTTCCTGCAGCAAAACCAGTTGAGAAAGGATACGCTCACACACACTCTCTATCTGATCTCTTTCTCTTTTAGTCGGATGAGAACGACAGGCGAGTGAGTGCTGAATGGGTGTGGGATTGGTCCAGTCGGCCAGAAAACCTCCCACCCAAGTAAGATTGACCTTTAATTCATACTTTGATTCAGTTGTAGACCTAAGTTTTTAAATCAAGCCAGTGTTTTCAGCTCTTCAGTTCATCTTCTTACTGGTGTTTGAAGGATAGAAATGAATAAATGTAGTAATAAAGGTTTTGTAAGCATGAGTTTGTGGTATACGATTGAACTTGATTGAACTTGAGACTGTATTTCTTGTATACGAAAGTGAGTATTATATACAAATATGTATTGAAATTGAATTGAAAGAAAGCATATTTATGGAACTTTTTTCCATTGAGTTGAATGCTTTAAAAACTGCATTTTAAATAAATGACAGTACAATTACAATATTATGAATGCTAATGCACTTTTTTTCCCCTTTAAAAAAAGAAAAAAAGAATACTTTTTATTCAGTAAAAAATGCTTTAAATGAATCAGAATTGCCAGAAAAAACATTTATAATCTTTCAAAACAAATAAATGCTGTTTTTATTTTATAAAAATAAAATATATAATCTTTCAAAACAAATAAATGCTGTGTTTATTTTATTTATATTAATCAAAGAATCCTCAGAAATGCATCAGTTTCCACCAATATTAAGCAGCAAAACTGTTTTTAACATTGATAATAGTTATGAAATCTTTGTTGATCATCATATCAGAATGATTTGCGAAAATTTAAAATTAAAATTTCACAATATTACAGTTTTACTGTGTTTTTTGACCAAATAAATACAGCATTGTGAGAGATTTTCCGACCCCAAACTTTTGAAACGTAGAAAGATTAGATCAATACGTTCAGCTGACCAAAAAACAGTCAGAAAGCCCTGGAATACATAATGAAAAAGGATCTTTTTTGCACATGATGCCAGTTTACAGTCCTAGATTAAACTCTGCTGATTAATTTACATAAATACATCATTATGGAAGAAAATGAATTATGTGCTGATGTGTTGTTTGAGAATAACAGAGCGCTTCGCCGATTCATGCAGTGGAGCGTTTGACCTCCTGCATACCTCTGCTTAAATCTCAGAGAGGATCATTTAGTCGCCACACAAAAATAGCTTGTGCGCCTCACCGTGAGTCAGCGAATCTGAGCCCGAGTTGGCTCTCTAGAGGAGAAAGTTTTGAAACATATCATATCATTACAGATAAAAGCTTGTCACAAGAACTTTTTGGATTGCAGTGTTTAATGATGTAGGATTGCAGATGCTATTAAAAGCAAAAACCTTTGAGAAAGCACAAAAAGGTTTATTTTGTCAATGTCAATTTTAATGACGTTGCATATGCGCATTGTGCAAACATAAATCTCGCTGCACAAATGTTTCAAAGGTTATCTGAAACCCGTCTTTAGAAATAGAGTCTTTTAAAATGAGGAAACATTAGTCAGGGTCTTCGTGAACAGACCTGACTGATCGATAATGGAGTTCTTAATGATTGTTTTATATATTTATACTAATGTTGACTCAAAAATATGAAAACACACTATCTACCCACATTTGTATGTATATGAGGTCTGACGACATAATAGCAACAAGCTTTATATGATTGGATAGACAAGATTTAAACAGGGATTACAATGCTGAATTTGGCTTAATCTGTTTCAGAGAAATTAAGCTTAAAACAGCTTCAGGGTAACATAGTGCACGCTTGTTCAATTCTCCATGCACACGTGAATTTTTTTCCAAGTGCATCTAATACAGGGATGTCCAAACTTGGTCCTGGATGGCCACTGTCCGGCAGAGTTTAGCTCCAACTTTGATGAATATATGTATTTTCTCACATCTTCAGTATCCCAAATGTATCCGTTATATTGCTGAATGACCCTGATCTCTCTCTCTCTCTCTCTCTCTCTCTCTCTCTTTAGGGAGTTTGTGTTTCATCACCCAAAGCAGTCAGGCTCTCTGAGCGTGAGGAAGACTGAGGTGATGAAGAGGGGTTTGTTTTCCTCCGACATGCTCCTCATCCTCCTGCCCTCTCTGCTCGCCTCACATGCTCTGACGCTGGGTCTAGGGTGAGGTGCTTTCTCATATCATATCCTAACTTCTAATATTTTCATTTTAATATCATTGCAAATCAGCGATGGCTTTAAGACTGCACAGGAAGAAACTGAGGTCAAATTTCATCACAACTATAGTGCGGCAATGAGATTTATCTATATACAAACAGTACAGTTTGTCTGCATGAAAAAGGATTAGGATTCTGTGAACGATCATCCCGTACAACTCTACTGAAGACATGCTTTCCTGCAAGTCTATGGATGGACCATTGATTTTAATGCAATAGATGTTGGATGTTGATAATGATTAAACATGCCATTTTGGATCACGAGCCATTTGAATTTGTGAATTCAAAGTCACATGACATTTAAATATACCATTGCACACATAGTGCTCAAACATCCAACGATGTGTTTTACCATCTATAAGTGACTTAGTATTGTGCTTTGTTTTCTACAATTATGCACATTCGTACTGATATGAATATGAGTGATACTACAAAACTCCAATTATGATTCATATGGAAATACCTTTATACACTAGTGTTCAAAAATTTGGGGTTGATTTACATTTAAAAACGTTTTTTAAAAGAAGTCTTTTGATCACCAAGACGAAAAATACAGCAAATATACAAATTCTTTATCTAAAATAATGTTTTTAATGTCTGTTAATACTTTCTCTACACTAAAACAACAACAAAAATTACTATTTTCTGTTTATTTTGCTAAATAAAGTCATTAAAGTATGTTTAATATATATTTAAAAAATATGGAAACAAATTTATTTTAAAAAGTAAAGATCCCTATAGCATTGAATGATTTCCCAGAATAATTTGATATAGATTTACAGTAGTAACAAGATATTTAGTTATGTGATATATCATATTTTTTAAATATGATGGTTTTATTATAAATATGGTGATTATCTGTGAGGTGGAAACCAAACTTAATATGATATTTACCATGTCAAGTCGGCTGATTATCACCATCTATTTATCATATGTTCTTCCGATATTGAAAAACTGTTGCTTTAATCACCTTGAACAAAACTTAACGTCACTAACAAGACCTTTGTCTGAACATAAATGTAATAATTTCTGTGATTCTCATTTGCTACTTAAATCTGCAACATTTTAATAACATCAAATATTAGATCAAATGAGCTTTTATTAGATGAATCATCTTTGATCACGTCAAGAATCCGCCACATTTCCACCAGCGTCTATAAAAGCGGATGTTTGGGAAAGTATTGCGGCAAGAGTTTGTGCCGTCCAACGGTTTACAGGAAAATCAAATCAAATGCGCTTTTTACCCCCGTGTGCTTATAGCCCCGTTGTGCCCTACAGTTAGAAATAACTGTTTTCAATTGTAATCCATTTAAAATGTAATTTATTCCTGTGTTCATTTCTTCAGTGTCACATGATCCTTCACAAATCCTTCTGATATGATGATTTGATGCTCAAGGAACATTTCTGATTATTATCAATATGGAAAACAGTAAAACCGCTTCATATTGTTTGTGGAAACTTTGACACATTTGACACACTGTCATTAACTTCTTTTATTATACTGATCTCAAACTTTTGACCATTAGTGTACACCGCTTGGATGAGGTTCCTCTGCTGTTCGGTAAAAATGACTCTAGATCAAATGAAGTTTGACTATGATTGGCTCATGTTGTTTCCATGAATAAGCCCGGGGTCCCGTCACAACCCATGCGTCTGTGTTTGCAATAAACCCGAAACAAATACAAATCTTTGTGCTCAGGCTCTCTAAAATGTATTGAGCTGAACAAATTGAATTTTTGACTTCCATTTTCATTAAAGGGATTGATGTTGCATAAATATGCCGTCTGAGAGATGACAAACAATGACAGATTTTCTCTTTCTGTCCATTTCTTTCTTTTTTCTGGATTCTCAGAATATACATAGGGAAGCGGCTGGCATCCTCCTCCACCAGCACGCTGTGACGTGTGGCAGCTCACCGATTGGCTGAGACCGCTGCCGCCAGCACCGTAGCCCAATCACGTCTCTTTTCTCCTCTTGTGATGGGCAACTGCCTCTTCTGCCACTGTCTGTCTGCCTCTGTCTGTCCCACCACAAAACGAGTCTGTCTGTCTGTCTCTCCAAAGGGGTCATATTATATAAGGAATCACATTTTCCTTGCTCTTTCGAAAGAGCCTGATGCATTGACAATATACATTTCAGAACTCAACATTTTCTTCCCAAGTAGAGCATTTATTGAAACAAAGCTTGTTCTAAACTCTTTGCTAAAAAAAGATTTGCATGTGAAATGTCTATCCATTTGGATTACACAGTTTTAACATAAACCGTTATTAAGGCGATGCAGTCGTACATAAATGAAACGGACAAAATTATCGACTCATCGCGGAGTTTAACTATTTGCATCTATTTGATTACATTTAAATAATCTTATTTTTTTTAAATTTCTTAGGATTAGCTTCGATCTGTTAAATGTATTCAGTTAAAAGTAATAAAAGCAATATTAAATTGGTTAAAATGTATGAGATTGAAACAAATTGATGATAAAACTCTAAACCTGGTTTTGGTGTATTTAAAAGACATTTAATCTATGAATATTATTACACCTGTTTCACTTTAAGTTTATCAGTTGATGTTAAAACTGTAGTCCAAATAGTTATATATAACCAAATAGAATGTTATATACAACTCACATACGTCTTAAATTTGAGCTTAAATATTTTTGATGTCAAACTGATTAATGCGTTATTACATGACGTATTATTATAAACTGGTGGGTGGAAACCCCCTCTAAAGAAATAAACTTAATGTGGACCAGCAGCGTGTGAAATGACCCCTTTGACCCCCTGTGCATCTTTTCAAGACTCATCTGTCTCTCTAAATCTTTTTGTAGTTGTTTCACTTTTGTTGTCTAAAAAGGACTGTGTCCAGATGTGTGTCGGGTGTAATGCAGTTCACTTACCACAAGGAACACAGAAACAGTAATGCACTGAAATGTAGCTGAAACCGTGAGAAAACCATCTGTGCGCAAAGCAAAAAAATCAAATGCAAAACATGTATTCAGCTTGACATGGGTTTTTGTGGAACAAATAATTTGCTAAATCGTGTTTGCAATCTAGACCCGTTCTGTGTTGTAATGTGAAGGCAACTGGAGCTCATAGGTTTTCTGGTCGGATTAATCTCGTTTGCAACGACTCGAACTCAATAAACGTCACTCTTACCACTTTCTGCTTGGTCTGGTGTTTTACTTTAAAATACACGAGGCTTCCACCTTCAAAAATCATTGAATAGTACCCTATTTTATTGAGCTTGCACTGTATTGAAATACAATGTAAATGTGTAATGAGTTTGTACAAGCAGTTTCTTTTAATCAATGTCAAGATTTTAGCTATTTTTCGTTTTCACAATATTTATTCACTTTTTCTACCTGGTTAATTTCAAAGGTAGTGTGACAGAATATTTGCATTTAAAAAAAAAATATTTTGATGTTGTCAGGTGTGTGGGAAGGGATGAATGAGGACTCAATGATGCAATGAGACTGGGGATTTATTCATAACAAAAACGTAAATAAAAACTGAACATAACCAACCCCGTGGGGGAAAAAAAAGACTAGAGGACAGACTCAAACTAGGACTAGACTTCAGACTTCAAACTTGACAGACTTGACTCAGGACTAGAAACAGGACAGCATGAACACTACCTAGAAACGACGAGAAACCAGCACAAGACAACAGACACGGATGGATTAAATACACACATGAGGGATGGTAATTGAATGAGACACAGCTGGGAACAAATCAAACTAAAACAGGGAAACAAGGTGGGAGGGTTACACATTGACGAGACAAAGACGACGCGCAGCTGGCGACAACCGAACTGCGCGTGACAGGAAACATAACATAAAAACATAAACACACGGACGAGAGGAGGCGCGGCTCGCGCAAGGCTTGAAACCGCGCCCACTCACATAACGTAGAGCTCGCAAGAACGAGTTCTCACGAGCTCACGACAAGGACTAACACACACGAGTTATGAATGCCCGAATCCCGATCCAAAACCGAAACTGAACCAGACCCAAGTATCGGGACCGGACATCATAACTCGTACGAAAGACGTCACAGACAAGCGCGCGCGCGGCTCGAATCCTCGACGCCGTGCGCACACACACCAAACACGAGACATAACGGTAGTGTCAGAGCTCTGCCACAAAACCAAGAAATGACTACTAGAACGAATGTGGCAGAACCCTGACACTACCCCCCCTCTAAAGGGACGCCACCTGGCGTCCCTACGAGGAACACCAGGAACAAGACAGAGACATGACAACAGAAAGCACGAACATGACAAGGGGAAAAAATAAAAAATGAAAATAAAGAACACCAAGACAAGGGGAGAGAGGGAAGACAAGACAGGCTAAGACAAGCAGGCAAAAATAAACAGTACTCAAATCAACATCATGAAAATAACTCAAAAAGTCCTCGAAAAGGTACTAATTAAAAAGTCCTCAATGTCATGAAAAATATTAACTCAAAACAGTCCCCAAGCATCATGTAAACATAACTCAAAACACAGTCCACCAGTACCACGAAAATATTCTCAGCAGTTCTCAACGGGTCACAAAAGATAAACTCAAACAGTCCTTAAGCACCATGAAGGAAAAAAAACAAACTCAAAACAGTCCAATATGAAAAACACAGTCCAACACTTCATGAAACGTGATAACCCTAAGCAGTCCTCGATCCCATGAAAAAAGTAACTCAAAAACAGTCCACCATGAAAAACAATCCAGGGAGGGGGAGCTGGAGGGATGAGCCATGGTGGCTCAAGCAGTGCAGGGTCTTTAGCAGATGGCCAGGGTGGGGCCGGGGGAACGAGCCAGGGGGGCTCCAGGGGTTCAGAGATCCTGGCAGACAACCAGGGTGGTGCCGGGGGGGAGAGCCAGGCGGACTCAGGCAAGAAAAGGTCAGGCGGCACCGGAGGGGTGAGCCAAGCAGGCTCCGGGAGGTCTAGAGTCCCGGCAGACGGCCAGGGCAGTGTCAAAGGAACCGGTACCTTGGTTGGGTCAGACAGGACCGGCTGAGACTCTGGCAGGTCTAGGCGTTCTGGCAGGATGTCTGGGCGCTCTAGAGGGTCTGGGCGGTCTGGGCGCTCTAGAGGGTCTGGGCGTACGGGCGGCGCCGGCATGCAGAGGCTTTCAGGGCGCTTGGGCGGCGCCGGCAGGGCGAGGCGCTTGGGCGGCGCCGGCAGGGCGGCGCCGGCAGGGCGAGGCGCCTCTCTGTGGCTTGTGGGTTGGAGGAAGCCCTCTTCTTCCTCCGCCGCTTGCGAGGGCGACGAGGCGGCGTCCAATCCGTCGACTCTGGTGGGGCGGCCTCCTGGACGACTGCGGCCTCTGGGGCGGCCTCCTGGACGACTGCGGCCTCTGGGGCGGCCTCCTGGACGACTGCGGCCTCGTTCTTCCTCCTCCTTCTCCGTTTCCGGGTCATTGGAGGGCTGGGGCCCCCACTGACTGCAGATGGAACAGGGGAGCAGTCAGTGGGCTGGGAGCTCGTTAGAGGAGCGGGTTCCTGCTCCCCAAGATGGAAGATGTGGTACACGAACTCCCAGAAGCTAAGATGCCCCAGCTTTTCCATCTCCCAATAGACGAGAGGCTGGTCGAGGCAGATGTTAAATACCTCCTTAAGATCAGCCTCCTCGTAGTCGAAGTGATGCACCTCAATCAGGAAGTCCGCAGCGAACTCCCGCACATCAGCGCCCAGCTGGCGGAAGTATCGGGAATTTACGAGGTGCATCATCTGCTGACGGGTGGACGGTCTTGGAGAGGGAGATGGAAAAAGGAAGATCCCCATCTCTGCTGAGTCCTCTTGTGGCTGGTTTCTTCTGTCAGGTGTGTGGGAAGGGATGAATGAGGACTCAATGATGCAATGAGACTGGGGATTTATTCATAACAAAAACGTAAATAAAAACTGAACATAACCAACCCCGTGGGGAAAAAACAAGACTAGAGGACAGACTCAAACTAGGACTAGACTTCAGACTTCAAACTTGACAGACTTGACTCAGGACTAGAAACAGGACAGCATGAACACTACCTTGAAACGACGAGAAACCAGCACAAGACAACAGACACGGATGGATTAAATACACACATGAGGGATGGTAATTGAATGAGACACAGCTGGGAACAAATCAAACTAAAACAGGGAAACAAGGTGGGAGGGTTACACATTGACGAGACAAAGACGACGCGCAGCTGGCGACAACCGAACTGCGCGTGACAGGAAACATAACATAAAAACATAAACACACGGACGAGAGGAGGCGCGGCTCGCGCAAGGCTTGAAACCGCGCCCACTCACATAACGTAGAGCTCGCAAGAACGAGTTCTCACGAGCTCACGACAAGGACTAACACACACGAGTTATGAATGCCCGAATCCCGATCCAAAACCGAAACTGAACCAGACCCAAGTATCGGGACCGGACATCATAACTCGTACGAAAGACGTCACAGACAAGCGCGCGCGCGGCTCGAATCCTCGACGCCGTGCGCACACACACCAAACACGAGACATAACGGTAGTGTCAGAGCTCTGCCACAAAACCAAGAAATGACTACTAGAACGAATGTGGCAGAACCCTGACAGATGTATTCAAAGTCAACATTCTGGAGGTAGAGTAATACCTTGAGATACGAGCGTCCTGACATACGAGTATTCAGAGATACGAGCAAGCCTTGGAGCAATTTTTTTGCTTTGAGATACGAGTAAATATTTGAGATACGAGCAGCTTACAGACGCTAGAGGTGTTCAGCACTCGGAGCAGCTCAAGCTCCTCATTTATGGAGTAATTGCATATGATCTCCACTAGAGGCAGCTTGGTTTTACAGCGGGGGTTACCGGGGGCGACGAGTGATTCACGTGTATTAAGCTGGGAGCAGCACGAGTTATGAGTGTTCAATAATAATGAATATGAGCTTCTGAGTCTATCCAATACACTGCACTTCTGTATTGTGTTTGCATTATCTACGTAATTTATGTAATCTACGTAATCTCTCCTTCCTCCTCCTCACATGCCGTCATTAGCCGCTACTGTATCGTCTGTCTCGAAGGCAAGAACTCATAATTGAAACCACATTTTATTTTATATCACAGGAATCCTTATATACTATAATTTTTTGTCTCTATAGCAATTAAAAACATGTTTTTTCCATTGTTAGTAGCACTAATAAGGGAGTTTTTTAGAGGACAATTTTTAAAAATCTAATTTCTTATGGGAAAAATGATTTGAGATATGAGCAATTCGAGTTACGAGCTCAGTCCTGGAACGGATTATGCTCGTATCTCAAGGTATTACTGTTTTGCATATCAGCTACACATATTCAATATACTATAGTATTTTTTTCTCATACCTTTGCTATTTTTATAACAATGGAACAAGACAATACACGTATAAGATGCATTCTCAGAAAAAATAATCTTCTAATTAAAAAAACTGTTTTACCTCTCAGACAAATGTAACTTTAAGGATGTTTAAATATTTTGTAAAACAAGATAAAGATGTTAATTAGGAAACTATTTTTGGTGACATTTCATGCAGGAATTAGAATTAAGTTTTAGAATTAGACATGTGATACTAGCAAAGCCGCCGTTTGCTTTTATTGCAAAGAAAAGAGCAGCTTTGCATTTCAGAAAACTCTGTGTTGTGTTTCACAGAAGAGAGAAAGCAACATGAGGTTTGAGCTTTACAATCCCTTCCTTAACTTTACACCTCTCGCATGCTTAATAAAAAATTATGTTTATAAGCCACGCATGGCAAATGTTAATGAAATACACAGGGATATGCAGACAAATACTGGGAATAGGAATGAATGGCAAGGGATTGACTCGTGTTTATGTCACACAAGTGTGATTCCCTGGATATGCAGCAGAGGTCAGAAGTGCTCTTGTGTGCGCTGCACTACACATACAGACACCAGCACTTAATATGTGTATGAGTTATGGAGAGACTCTACAATTACATTTTTCTTTAGGAGCAGTCGTGCTCTCATTTGAAATATTGAGGAGCACCTTCTGATTGATGACTTAAATTAACTTTTGTTGAACCGTTATGGGCCAATATCCCTCTTCAACCACCAACCCTTTCATTTATATATATACAAATGAGAGAGAGAGAGAGAACAAATAGACAACCTTATTAAATCACCTTTTATGTCAAATTCTTAAACTTCAAATGTTTAAACTTGTTTAATAATAAAGTAAAATCAGTGTCAACAAAGGTATATTTGTTGGCATTTAGGTATATTTACACGTTTAATGACATGAATACATTTACACTTTGTCGATGACCTCGGGGGTTGCAAAAAAGCATTGAGATAACCGTTTAGCGAGATAACCCATATAACATATATTTCATATATTTTCCCACATATAACCCGCAGACGCAGATAAATCCGCACGCTCATATAGCCAGCGGGTTTTGGGTTTTGTGTAAATACCCACACCTTTATATAACCCGCACCCATAGATTTATGAACTTTTTTGTGTAAGATCACATTTCGAATTTCAAATGTTGCTCGCATGACGTCAATTATCCATAACTATTCAGGCTCGGTACACAGTGCTTGTGCGCGAAATTCATAAAATAAGAAAACAAACACAAGTCAGAATTAGAACAGAAAAGCAGTCTCTCTCGTGTGCGCTTCTCTCCCTTTAAGAAGCATCTCATCCGACACGAGAAAAGCCCACCCTCTTGGCAGCACAGTCAATCACGTCTTCTTGCATGATTGACAGGTCAGACAGCCTATCAGCTCCAGCTGTCAGAGTGATAGTGGAAGCGCAGCTGTCAGCTGTCAGAGTGCCAAAAATAACAACCCTCGCAAGAAAGAAAAGTGAAAATGTATTGATGTACATGATGTGAGTTATTAAATGAGAATGTACATGCTCGAGTTTTTGGTGTCTTTTTACACAACAGTGTTGCTGCGATTTGTTTGATGAAGCGATCGGCATTCATCTAAAAAATTTGCATACTCTGTACTGTGTGTATGTTTGCTAACAACAAAAGGCATATGTAAAACCACCTCAATAAAAACCACCTTCGATTCTTGATACAAACCTTTAATTATATTCTCCAACAATGCAAACACAAAGATTGCTCACAAAATCACAAAAAACGTGCGGGTCTACAGCGTGTTATCCCTCAGGCGAGATCAACAACAGGGAGTGAACCGTGAGCGGACCGCGATCCACGTGCAACGCAAACTCAGCGCATGCGTAGTGAACTAGGTATGCTAATTAGTCACGAAATAACCATGTGAAGTGGTTTTTTATGCTCGAGATATTAGATTTTGGCGATATTAACGAATTGACAAATAGGGAGTTTGGCGGTTCCACTTCAAAAACGTTGACATAATAGTATTGGCGAGTTAACCGTGTCTCGAGATAAGTGAACTCCACTGTATATACTTTAAATTTGTCTTTGTCGTTGAATCATTCCTTCCGTCAATTTTTTTCATAACATTCTGTTCTGGCTTTGTTTGAAACTAAATAGAACGAAAACAGAGAGCATTGTGTCTAAAATGTAGCTTTTTATTTTCTTCTTGTTTATTGAACTGTCAATATCACATTAGCTATTGTGCTGATATTCAGGAAAATCACCTCTCTTGCTCATGTTAGATTGCTTATCATATATCATAAGATATAGTGTATTGGTGTACTCGTAAAACCAAGTTGGCCCTCTAGTGGAGATCATATGCAATTACCCCATAAATGTATATAACACACACCACAGGAAGACTCGTGGGAGATGCGTAAGGAAGTCGACAAACACGTGAAGTGAATGAGTGAGGCGCTTGAGCTGCTCTAGCGTCCATGTCTGAAAGCTGCTTGTATCTCAAATCTCTTCTCGTATTTCAAAGCAAAAAGATTGCTCGAAGGCTTGCTCGTATTATATCTCAAATTTTGAAGAGAGTCTGTAAATCTAAACATCTACTTTTACTTTTATTAACTTTTCCGTGTTTGCTCTGTTGACTGAATGTATGAAAAGAAGTCAATTACAGTGCAAAGCGTTACTGTTCTGTACTGTACTGTTCAAACAACTGTTCATGAGCTTATCTTGACCAATTAGTAATTTGAACAAACCTGACACTATTAAACTTTGATTCTAGTAACCTCATTACGGTGGGAGCTTTGTTAATGAATATGGTTTTTATAATTTACCGCATTTATATCTTTTTTCCTACTTTCTCAGAAGACAGAATTTCCCAACATGGTATTATTTTCCTTCTCTCTTTCTTTACTCACTTGTGATTGAAGGGTGGCAGAATTCAATTTTGAGCAGTAAAAATTAAGACAAAGAGGCAGGAGTTGCTCTTGTCATTTTTACAGAGGCACAGATTTAGATAAAGAGGGAGGAAAAACAACAGTGACGTATTGATCAAAGCCTGTCGGCCTCTTCGGGAAATTGATCGTGGGGAATGGAAAGCTCTGGGAAATGACGGATGAAGGAGTAGAAGCTCTTGGCATGGGCAGCGTCTGCCTGCCTTCACAGCCAATATCTTCATAAAGGCTTGAGTAACTGTAAAACCTGTTGCAACTATTGATAGCAACTTTAAGAAACTCCTTGTGGATGAATCACATCAGTATTTCACTTTGTCAACATGTTGTTTGTCTTGCTTTTTTCTATGAGCTAGTTCGCTCCAAAACAATGACAAAATTCACGTTTAGAAGATGCATTTCTGTCAATATGAATCAATGATTTTTGACTGCACTTCTCATCAGATTTTCTGTCCAATCAAACGCTCTCTAGAATCGGAAGCTCCGCCCCCTACATGATAAACAGACGCTGAAGTTGCGGCTGAAATCAGTCACGTTTACTATTTTCTACATGGTGAACGGCTCATAGTCACTTTATAGGGGACAGGGAGGATTCAGATAGGAATGAAGTCTGGTTTCACGTTAGTGTCACAACAGATTAGGAGGAAACTGCCGTTTGAAGGGGAGGGGCTGTTGGATATGTCATTGAGTTTCCCAAATCAGTTTAATTCATTGTGATGTATAAATGTTTTTATTAGCTGATTTATTGAAATTGCATTAGAAAGAGACTTAGGTTTGCTTTCCAATTTCACAATGCAAAAAAATAAAATAATTGTTCTTAAATATAGTCTTTATTGTCTTTATGCTAATCTAAAAAAACATTTTTTTTTTTGTAAAGTCGCAATCGTTCTTCAGCAAGTGGGCATGTTATTGTGATGTGTGTTGAATGTATATGTCTAAAGGAGGAGGGATTTTATAATTTGTGTGTCTATATGTTTGTGTGTGTATTTTTTGAGACTTTGGTTCTCTTTGTTCTTTGTGTCAGAACACATTACCTGTTCTCTAACCATGTGTTCACATCTATAACCGTCACTAGGGGTGTGAAGTCACACACACACACACACACACACACACACACACACACACACACACACACACACACACACACACACACACACACACACACACACACACACACACACATTCAGCTGTACTGAAAATAGATTATAACACAAACGGATGCGAGGTGAGGGTGAATCTCAAAGAACCTTGACAGTTTAACCCCTAAAAATATTCATAATTTCATACGTACAAACATATTTATACAGTGGTGTGAAAAAGTGTTTGCCCCCTTCCTGAATTTTTTTTTTCTTTGCATGTTTGTCACACTTAAATGTTTCAGATCATCAAACTACTTAAAATATTAGTCAAAGATAACATAAGTAAACACAAAATGCAGTTTTTAAATGAAGGTTGTCATTATTAAGGGAAAACAAAATCCAAACCTACATGATCCTGTGTGAAAAAGTGCATCACAACTCTATCTTTTTTTTTTCATTTCAGTGCTTGAACTTAATCTAGCCAAAGCGAAATTTCATATTTTTGTTTAGTTTGTTTTTCAACTACTTTTTTTATTGTATTTATCCCTTTTTAAGAGGCAAATAATTCCCAAAATCTTAATGGTCCTAAAACAGACCTAATGTTATATATTTCTTTATTTTTACATTTTAATTTTGGGGTGAAATTAGACTTGGACATGTACAATATTTTACAATTTTTTAGAAATTTTTCCTTTGACCTGCACACTACTAATTTTAGTCAAGGTTTTTCTTCCGGTCATATTTTAGATTCCCCCCCTGAGCAGTTTTAAGGCAGTTTTTACTCCTGTACATTTAAGATGCGCTTTCCCGTATCTCAAACAGTAGAGAGTGGCGCTTGCAACACCATGGTCATGGGTTCGATTCCCAGGGAAAGCAAGAACTGATTAGAATGTCAATGTGTTTCTTGAATGCAATGCAAGTCGCTTTGAATAAAAGCGTCTGATAAATGCAGAAATGTAAATATAAAAGAGTACCAGTGACTATGATTAACACTAGTTTAGTTTATATTGTCCTTCATTAGGATGAGTGAAGTTTACTGAAAGGGTGTTGCTATGCAAATATGTTAATGATCCGAATGACCAATTATTAGTTTAATTTTTGTACAATGTACATCAAGGCACCATAGCATTTCATACAATAGCCATAGTTTCAAAGCCATAGTTTCATAGTGCCTTCTGTAAAGCAGCCCTAAAAAGACGTCATTATTCAGGTGAAACCGGTTCGATTTAGGTCTGTTCAATATCTGTGTAAAGTGAATCAATTATGCAATGAGATCAGGTCAGTTATAGAGCAGCTTTGCAGAAAACAGTGATGTCATCATCCAATAGTGTTAGTAAAGTCAATAATATTGCTGAATATTAAGTGTCCCCAGCAGCTAAGCAAGCCAGAAGGCGAAAGTGGTGAAGAAACCCAAATCTGTGCAGAACATTCAAGTTTTTTCCTGGAAAAATCCAGTTATCCATGCCATGCCCCCTTTTAAGCCACTGCCCGTTGAAAACAAAATGATGCTTGCTCTTCAGTGGTAAAATGTCATCTGAATAGAGAGAATTGAAGGTGAAATGCCGCCTCACGTATGTGTCTAGTCATCCTTTCTTTTCATCCATCACAGTTAGTGTCCAGATGTGACCCAGTGATACAGAGCCGCCGTACGCACACGGAGATGATTGATTGGTCGACCTCTGTTCATGATAAAGGTGATATTTAGGATCCTTTCTTTTACTGAGGCAAAAGCATTCAATTTGATTTATGAAAGGAAATAAAAGATGCTTCTTTGACTATAAACTGCATCATTATCCTGACCATGAGAAACTGTCTGTGGGTTTTTTGCTGTAGTTTGTGAGACCATTAAGAAGCTGAGAATGTTTGGAGTAATGCATCAGTGCTGTATAAAGGTCCCAGTTGCCCCAGAAGGTCCGAGTTGCAAAGTGACGAGTAAAAGTAGAGGATTTTAAATGTACTGCACTTTCAAAGTTTGTTTATTGTGTCATTTTGCAGTTGTTGACAGGAACAAATGATGCAACAAGTACAATAGTTAAGTACAACAAGTCTTTTCTTTTTGTACGGACTATTCAGAAGATGTAAACATCTAGTAGCAATTAATATGGCTAATGAGAAATGTAATTAATTTACACTACTGCATTAACACTTGTGTGTATGCAAAAATATTGTATATTATTTATCTGTGTGTGTGTGTGTAATCGATTTGACAGCGCTAATGTATACACATACATATACTCGGTGTGTGTGTTCACTACTCACTAATTGGATGAGTTAAGTGCAGAGGACAAGTATGGGTTATCATACTTGGCCTTCACATGTATATGTGTGTGTGTGTGTGTGTGTGTGTATATACAGTATATTTTGTATTATATACTTTTAGGTGAGTTTACTGTAAATAGTCAGATTTAAGAATTATTTTATATAATAATTGATGCACTGTACTGTATGTTTTCCTGTGTCCTCACCTTCCATGCTGTTTTTGTAACATCCCTTTGAATAAAAAAAGCCAGTTCCTTAAAGGGATAGTACCAAAAAAAGAGGAAATTCTGTCATTTACTGAAACATACTTAAACCTTACCTTAAAACATCTTAAACCTTCCAGGGATCACCTGTTTTATATATGTTTATATATATATATATGAAAAAAAGCATAGCAGATGAGAATCCAGCATCTTTTGTGTTAAGCAGAAATATAAATACATACAGGTTTTGAATTAAATAAGACCCGACATTACAAATATAAGCGCGTCTAGATCGTTCTGTCCTGTTTGATAAAAATTCCACAAATCAGTATCAAGTCAGCATTGAAAGATGGTTAACAAAAATCTAAATTTTTGTGTTGTTTTAGTTGATGCAGCAAATGAGATCATATTGAAGGTTTTGAAATTTTGCATGTCCTCTCAGGAGTGTTGTACCGAAATAAAATCTCTTAAAATCGCTGTTCTGTTCCTCAGACCTCTGAAGAGCCGTAATCATATGTGACGTAAATCAAGTCTTCTTGCCCGAGGCGCGTGTGTATCAGCTCAATGCAGCAGGTGAGAGTTCTTTACGCAGAAATGAGCTTGTCTGAGTTACATCAGATAAGAGAGAGATAGAGCTAATGCTTTCATCAGGAGAAAAGATGACAGGGATGCTTTGGCTTCAGAGGTGCGGAAGAAAGAGAGTCGGGACAGAATAAAGGCGTCGTACTTTCTGATCCCTCAGATGGGCTGACAGAGACAAAGTCAAAGGTTCTGTAAAAACCCAAATGAACTTTAATTGACGCTTGAGTCACATAAAGGGGCTTTAATAAGGGAAATGTAGTGATAACCAGTATTTAAAACATTGTTAAAAAATTTTTTTTTTGATGAATTTTTTTTTGCATTATTTTATTAATTATGTAAATGAGTAATGATGCTGAAAATGCAACTTTTCATCACAGGAATACATTACATTTTTTAAATGTATTCAGCTAGAGTTAATCGTTTTTAGTTATTACATTTAGAGTTATTCATTTAAAGTTACTGTGAATTGTAATAACATTTCCCATTATTAGTACTGTTTTTATTGTTTTAGAGATTTGTGTAAGAACAACTTTTAAACAGTGAAAACAGTTAATAAATAAAGTTAATGTAAATATTCCATTCAAATTTGCATTTGGCAGATGCTTTTATCTAAAGCAACTTGCATTGCATTCAAGAAACGCATTGAATCCGTTCTTGCTTTCCCTGGGAATCGAACCCCATGACCTTGGTGTTGCAAGCGCCACAATCTACTGTTTGGGCTACAGGAAAGCTATATTATGAATGTTTTATGCAAATATGTAAAAATATAACAATAAAAGTATACTCGTCCACTATAAAGTACACAGCCCGAAAAGGACATGGTGATAAAAAGAAAGAAAGAAGTGGTTGTAAAAATGTACTTACTTCTCTCACTAAAGTTTTGCGTTTCCCAAAAAACTTTGCATATGCTTGCAAAAAAAGCTAATTTCACGAGTGAATACAATTTCTCGGAATAAAGCAAACGTTTTGCGAGAGTGCAAAAATTTTGACATTTTTTTCTCCCATCTCATATTCTTTTTTCATAATACAGTGATACCGACATTCGAGTATTCTGTGATACAAGCAAGCATTTGAGCATTTTTGCTATGAGATACGAGTAAATATTTGAGATACGAGCAGCTTACAGACGCTAGAGGTGTTCAGCACTCGGAGCAGCTCAAGCTCCTCATTTATGGGGTAATTGCATATGATCTCCACTAGAGGCAGCTTGGTTTTACAGCGGGAGGTTACCGGGGGCGACGAGTGATTCACCAGTATTCAAGATTCAAGATTCAAGATTCAAAGTGTTTATTGTCATATATACAGACAGAAAGCATGTTTCCCTGTACAATGAGATTCTTACTTTGCCTTCCACAGTAAATGTCACACAAGTAGTAAACTAAAAAAATAAGATAAATATATAAATAATAAGAAGAGCAAATATATAACAATGTAAAAATGTAAAAGGGCAAAGTAGTAAAGTGAGGTAGTGCAGTCCTGATAATGTAAAGTGAGGTAGTGCAGTTTTGATAGTGTAAAGTGTGGTAGTGCAGAATGTAAACAATTGTTCATGTATGTTGTGATTGTAGACTCCTATCCGCTGTTTAGGAGTCTTATGGCAGAGGGAAAGAAAGAGTTCTTGTATTAAGCTGGGAGCAGCACGAGTTATGAGTGTTCAATAATAATAAATATGAGCTTCTGAGATTATCAAATACACAACACGAGAAGAAACACTACACTTCCGTATTGTATTTGCCTCATCTACGTTATCTTTCCCTCCTCCTCCTCCTCCTCCTCCTCCTCCTCCTCCGCACATGCCGTCATTAGCCGCTACTGTATCGTCTGTCTCGAATGCAAGAACTCATAATTAAAACCACATTTTATTTTATATCACAGGAATCTTTATATACTATAATTTTCTCTGTGTGTGTGTCTCTCTATAGCAATTAAAAACATGTTTTGTTCATTGTTGTTAGCACTAATAAGGGATTTTTTTTAGAAGATACATTTTTTTCTGTTATTTCTCATGGTAAAAAATTATTTGAGATATGAGCAATTCGAGTTACGAGCTCGATCCTGAAATGGATTATGCTCGTATCTCAAGGCATTACTGTATTCTAATGTTTTCATAATGTAAAATTCTAAATTTTCAAATCTCATTGCTAGTGTATGATGTGAAATCACATTTCACCAGGTTTGACGCTAGTGATCTTGCAAGTTGATACGAATGATACGATTTGATGGGAAGGTTGTCAACATAAACTCTAATGCATGAGTCATACGGACTGCTTTTAGGATTCTTTTGTGGCCTTTTTGAGCGCTCAACTGCGTTTTTATTCATTCAATTTCACTGTATGAAAGAGAGCAGTGTAAATGCTCTGCCTTTTGTTTTCCACAGGAGAAAAAAGGTCAGACAAGTTCGGAGCAACAAGAGGATGAGTAAATGATGCACAGAATTGTCATTTTTGGGAAAACTATCCCTCTGTATCAAATTTGCCTTCACTTGGCCAAGAGAGGAATTTCACCTTATGCTGCTCCTGCAACCTCAACACCTCTAATACATATGCCACCGCTTTCTTCTTCATAACTTTATGTGCTCCTTCATTTACCCTTCATCTATTTCACTCGCTCTGCTGATTCCTGGTGGCTTGTTTCCTCCATGCGTTTTCCAGCTCAACCACATGTTCTCATCTGTTGACCCCAGATATCCTCCTGACCATCCTGGACCTCCCTCCCTATCGTCTCTTCTCCTCCCCTTGCTCATCCTCATCATCAACAGCATTCTTTCTAACATGTCTCTCCCTGTCCCTCCTGTGCATCTCCGGCATCCTCTGGTTTAATTAAATGGCCAGGCACGCACACACGCACACACACACACACACACACACACACACACACACACACATACACATAAACACACACGCTCAAGCTCTGCTGATGATGATATACTCAGCCTTAAAGGGATAGTTACCAAATTCTGTCATTTACTCATTCCAAACTCAAACTGTTGTTTTTCTATGCAACAAAAAAGGAGAAATTCTCAAGCAAACTCATGCTCTATAATTCATAGTTTTTATGACTGTTCAAAAAAAGTATGTTCTATATATGTATGAATGTAATCTGGACATATTACATTGTCGTGACTACAGCGCCAGTTGCATCACTTCACTGCCATTCACACATCCTTTCCCGTGGCCTCATGGGACAGTAAAGTGTCTACGGATGCTCATATCAGAATCTCGCCAGAAGCTGTAGGTTATCCGGTACGTTTTGCCATCAGAAATCTTTCTCTTTTAACATTCTGTTTTTCACCTACTATAAAGCAGTCATGAATGAGCCATTCACTGTAAAACGCATGTTTGTGCTGCCTTAATTTTAATTTGACGTGAAGTTGTTAACACTTGGATGTTTGAGTTAATGAAACTTTACATTTTAAGGCAGCACGATCACTTACATTTTTAAGGTGAAACAGCTCATTTTTTTAAGTGACATCAAACATAATCTGATTGTTTTGGCTATGAGACTGACTGTTTTACATGAGAGCTGATGCAAAGTCAATTTTTTTTTATCAATAGTAGCTTAAATGTGGTTCTGTTCCTACCATGTTGTTGTTCTTAATAAAACTAAAACTATTAAAGAGTGTTTTTGTTAATTGAAATCAAGCTATAAATAAGCATTATAAAAATAGATGTATTATACTGTATTAAAAAACTTGAAAATGAAAAACATGAATGTATGCGTGTGTTTGTGTATCTATACATACATTATATATATACATTTTTTTTAGAAGAAACATTTTGTTAGATAAAACGTTTCGGTCACACTTCACAATAAGGCATCATTAGTTAACATTAGTTAACTCATTAGCAAAACGTTTGTTAAAGTATTTATTAATTTGTTAGTTTTAGTTAATAAAAATACAGTCGTTCATTGTTTGTTCATGTCAGTTCACATTCACTTGGCAACTGACTTTGTTTTGTTTTACTAAATCTGTACAAATTTTTTTTAAACTAAAACTGAAAAATACATAGAAATATAATAAAAATGACAAATGCACATACAAATGGACTACAACATGAACTAAAATTAAAACTGAAAATATAGAAATTAAAGCTAATTTAGAATATTGATAACTAAATATTTCAGAAATACAGTAATACCTTAAGATACGAGCCTCCCGACATATACGAGTATTCCGAGATACCTAGTAAGCCTTCAAGCAATTTTTTGCTTTGAGATACAAGTAAATATTTGAGATATGAGCAGCTTAAAGATGCCAACACTAGCTGTTTGAGCACTCGGAGCAGCTCAAGCGCCTCACTCCTTCACTTCACGTGTTTGTCGACTTCCTTACGCATCTCCCGCAAGTCTTCCTGTGGTGTGTGTTATATACATGTATAGGGTAATTGCATATGATCTCCACTAGAGGGCCACCTTGGTTTTACAGCGGTGATTACACTTCGTATTGTGTTTGCATTATCTATTTAATTTACGTAATCTACGTAATCCCTCCTCCTCCTCCTCCTCCTCCTCCGCACATGCCGCCATTAGCCGCCTGTATCGTCTGTCTCGACGGTAAGAACTCATAAACCACATTTTATTTTATATCACAGGAATGCTTATATACTATAATTTTCTGTGTGTGTGTGTCTCTATAGCAATTAAAAACATTATTTATCCATTGTTATTAGCACTAATAAAGGAGTTTTTTTAGAGGACCGGAACAGATAAAAAAAATGTCTGTTATTTCTTATGGGAAAAAACGATTTGAGATACGAAATTTGAGTTGCGAGCCTGGTCCTAGAACGGATTATGTTTGTATCTCAAGGTATTACTGTAATACTAAAGTTAAATAATACTGCAGCTTCAGAAGACCTAGAATATACCATACAAGTCATATGGGGCATATATCTGTTGTTGCATGAAAAGGGGTGATGAGTATATTCTTTGAAAATTCTTTGTTTGTGCTCCAGTGAAAAATAAAAAGCGTTCAGGTTTGGAACCACACGAGGGAGAGTAAATAATGAGCTTTTCCTTTAAGCCGAAACAGTGGATGGAGAGGAGAGAGAGGGATGAATACAGAGGAGTCTAACCCTTCTGTTTATTCGCTGCCTTTAGGTCTGCGCGTGTGCTTACTCCCATCACTCCCTCCCTTTCCCATTGGCTGCTTCCTTCTCCCACACACGGATATGGACTCTGTCACACACACACACACACTGGCTCTGAGCTCAGACACCAGAGTTGACGCTCTTGAGCGGAGGTCGAGAGAGGGACAGATGGGATCCACACACACACCGGAAAGAGGCACACGGCGCTCCATGCAGCATTGATCGCGACCGAGACCTGGAGAAGAGACTCTCTTGCATGGAAAAGAGAAGAGAGTGAGAATCAGTGACAGTGAGATGGAGGAAAGAACATGCCATGGAATCAGCAGGATGGGACAGAGAAGCCTGGGCATCACACGAGCTTCCTGAAGACAACAAGAAGATCTTTTTCCCTTGGCCAGCGCTTCTGAAACGGACCATCTTGAGAGTTTTCGGTGGGTTCGTGCTCGGATCCAAAGGGAAGTTTCTGGTGAGTAACTTTCACTCATGCATAAAGGACAGTTTCTGAACGCCTTCCATGATGGGTCTGATCTGTTAGTCTCCAAAGGGAAGGGTGCATGTGCAGAAGTCAGCGTTCAGCTATGATCCGGCTAGATATGAGCAGCTGTGCTCTACTGAAAATGATGAGATCGCACGAATGGAAAGACAAAACAGCACAGTCAGATCTTCAGCCTCCACACACACACACACACACACACACACACTCTCTCAAACAGATCAGTGCTTCACTGCGTTCATGCTGACACAAACTATAATAAACGTGAAAGCACACACAGTTTTTGAGATGGTTGTGTTGGGTGAGATGAGAAACGACATGAAAGTCAGGCTGCTTTGGAGGAAAAGCTGGTGTTCAGTTGCACTAGTTTACACAGTGTGTGTGTGTGTGTGTTTGTGTGTCATGAATAACAGAATGAAAGTATGCTCAGAACTGTAGAGGTCATTGCAGATTCACAGTTGTATGCTGTAGGGAGCTGGTCAATTGTGGTCGTTGGATTAGGGAAAAAACATGTTGACTTTCACGAGTCATTGGTAGGTGAATTGAGGCATTTACCTGGCTGTACGTAATGTTTACTGGTGATGAAACCGTATTTTGCTTTATGCAACATTCAAGAGTCTGAGGTTTTTATCATTTAAAAAGTAGAAACTCATATTTTTATTTAGTAGGGATACATTAAATATATCAGAAGTGACTGTAAATACATTTAAATTATAAAACTATTTTTTTTATAATAAAATAAATGCTGGTATTTTGAAATTTCTATTCATTAAAGAATCCTGTGGGAAACAAATCATCACAAACATTTGAAGCAGAAAAACTGTTTTCAACATTGATCATAATGAGGAATGTTTATGCAAATCATCATATCAGAAGGATTTGTGAAGGATCATGTGACGCTGGAGACTGTAAAATACAGCTTTAATCACAGGAATAAATGAAAGCATATTCTAATAGAAAACTATATTTAACTAACTAAATTAAATAACTAAATTAAATTAAATTAAATAACTAAATTTCAAATTGTATTAATATTTCACTTCTTTACTGTATTTCTGATCAAGTAAATGCAACCTTGGCGAGCAGAATAGACTTTCAAAAATATGTAATAAAATCGTACTGACTGAAAACT
The DNA here is from genome assembly GCA_037043235.1 of Rhodeus uyekii. Classification (NCBI taxonomy): domain Eukaryota; kingdom Metazoa; phylum Chordata; class Actinopteri; order Cypriniformes; family Acheilognathidae; genus Rhodeus; species Rhodeus uyekii. The sequence goes on from JAWRVZ010000170.1 coordinate 420,114, forward strand.
TGCTCCGACAGTATTTAAATGCGTCTCTTTAAAGAATTGTTCAGCAATTTTTCCACATTTTTCCGGATTAGCTAGTCTCTCGATGAAGCAGACAAAAGTCGCTTTTGTCACAATAAAAAAAAAAAAAAAAAAAATCTAGTTCCCTGTACAGTGAAATTCTTACTTTGCTTTCCATCATGAACACTGTTAAAAGAATAAAAAGAAAGTAGAAGTAGAAGACACGTGTGAATGTAATCATTTGTTATGTTGCTATTAGAGATCTCTATAAATCACTCACTTTTACAGATTTAAAACAAAACATTTTTTATATTGCTGTTTTAAACCATGGATTCTGAAAAATTATTTCCTGACATGATTTCACCCGTTGTGAATTGATTGGAGAAATGGCCGAGACAGCAAGTGGCTGGAGGAGACATAAGATGTCATCTGAATAAGAAAGTAATTTCAGAGGGAGGACAAGTCCTTACATTGAGATAAATCATTACACAGACAGTGAACGGTGAATTTATTGTAATGACTTGCACCAATGAATCGTGTGCAAAAAGATCTGGACGTTCTAAGGTCTTAAGAAATTAAATCTGGTTAATGCTGACTGTCATTTCTATTTTTAATCTTCATGTTGTGCTTGTGCACTTCCAAAAACAGCACGAGATTCGCAATCAGCCATTACGCCAGTGTAATGCATGCGCTGTCAGACTCTGTTTGTGTCACTCACTCACTTTCTGTCCGCTGTGTCACTCCTTCTCCACATTCATTTTCATCTCGCCGTGAAGTTCCTTTCTCCCGGAGATCATATCACATCAGCGCTCAGGATGCACCTTTGGCTTCCAACCAGACACTTAACCTTCCTTATCCTCCTCAAACCTTCCACCCCAATTATCGCTTTCTCGCTCTGTTTCATCTCTTTCACGCTTTTAGACTTAGCCAAAACAGTGGGTTTTCACTTTAGGGTCCTTGTATGAACGAGCTCTGAAGTTGATGGCTTAGAGTTGATTATGGTCATTTTAAAAAGAGATTCCCAGCAATTAGCCAGCTGGGCTCAATGCGTGCTGGACGCTGGTCATTACTGTCTGCGGCTCAGTGGATTCAACCGGCTCGTTTTAGGTGCCAAATGAAGCATTTGGGAAGAGTATGTTCGTCTAATTCCACCAATCAAAACATTAAGGATACGTAAACAACTGTTTACCATAAGGGTCAGGGTTTGACTGGTTAGTATGGTCCAGTTAGACCCTTCTGGTGGATAGCGTAACTACATCTTCACTTCAAAAAAATACATCTTTCTTTATCAATGTTTTCCAGGACAAATATATATATGTAAAAATATTTAAATGTTTTTCTTTAGAAGCAACATTTTGTAAGATAAAACTTAGGTAACACTTTACAATAGGTTAAGATTATTTAATGTATTAGCTATCCTGAGCTAACAATGAGCAACACATTTGATAGAGTGTTTATTAAATCTTTGTTAATGTTAGTCGACTAAAATCATTGCTTGTTAACATTAGTTAATGCACAGTGAAATAACATGAACAAAGACAACTTTTGACTATTAAATAATCTATAAATGGATAATCCATATATCTATGCAGTACTGTGCAAAAGTCTTGAGCACGCTAGTATTTTCACCCAAAAAAAGGGCTTTAAGCCAGTGATTTTTTTTCTTTTGTTGTAGTGTATCAGTAGGAAATTAGTTTACACTTCGAGGCATCCTTTTTGCCATTAATTGTAATAATTTATTTTTTTATTTTTGAGTTTTTTTGTATGCACAAGGAGTCTGAGAACAGCCGGTGCTTCACAAAGAGATCTGATCTCTCCATCATCCAGTCTGTCTGGGATTACATGACGAAACTGAAGAAACAGAGTCAGACTAAATCCAGAAGAACAGAACAAGTGGCAGTCTCTCCAAGATGTTGGAAGAAACGTCTCAGGTTACTTACGTAACCCTAGTTCCCTTAGAGGGAACGAGACACTGCGTCGGAACGCATATGGGAACGCATTAGCGTGATTGTCTCTTGAAGCGCAATTGAAACCAGGTGTGCGAGTGCAATCACCGAGGGTGATATCATGAGCCAGGAGTATAAAGGCACGCAGTGAACTAGAAGCCTCAGCTTAACTAGTGTCTGAAACAGCCGGCGTGCGACGGAGCTGAGGCTACGAGACGCAGTGTCTCGTTCCCTCTAAGGGAACTAGGGTTACGTAAGTAACCTGAGACGTTCCCTGTCAAGGGAACTCAACACTGCGTCGGAACGCATATGGGAACGAGAATACCCACGCCGCCTCAGCGAACGGAGTACGCCAAGCTAACGTAGCTCACTACGAAAGGGCCAAGGTTCCCAAAGCGGGGTTAAGGTCTAACTGGTAGAACCTAATAAGAGTATGCGGTGAGGACCAGCCAGCCGCATCACAAGTATCAGCAAGGGGAGCCCCTGCGCAAAAGCTTTTAGAGGTAGCCATGCTCCGGGTAGAGTGGCCGTGGACATGCAGTAGGAACTGCTGACCCGCCGAGCCATAAGTCAGTGAGATAGTCTCGACTATCCACCTGCTCAAAGATAGTTCTGACGCTGGAGCTCCCTCAGGAGCCCCGAAGCATACAGAGAGTAGGTCTGACCTACGTAATGAAACCGCTCTGCGGACGTAGGTGTCCAGTGCTCACACTGGACAGACCTTGTTCTTGGACTCCTGGTCACGACTGGAGGGGAAGACATAAGGCCTGCAGTATAGTGTGACGAGCCGGGCTCGAACGCACTTTAGGAACATATCCAGGTCTGGAAAAGAGGAAAGCTTTCGCCAGACAAGGAACAAACTCCAAACAGGAGGGGCCACTGAGAGGGCCTGGAGGTCACCAAGCCTCTAAAAGGAAGAGATGGCTAAAAGGAACACCGTTTTAAGGGTGAGTAATTCCTCCGAGATGTCCTCGAGTGGCTCAAGGGTGCCTGGGACAGAGCCTGGAGAACCAGGGACAGGTCCCAGCCCGAGAGCGTACTGCTGGCCTTAGCCTCAAAGTGCCACGAAGGAAACGCACTACTAGGGGGTCCCAACCCCGAGGGGTACCACTTGGGGGTACGTGGTAAGCCGTAATGGCAGCCACGTACACCTTAAGCGTGGAGGGGGACAACCCGGCAGCGAACTTTTCTTGTAGAACTCCAGGACGATACCACATGGCAGGTCACTGGGTCTAAATGTTTGTCACTGCACCAGGAAGTGAAAATATTCCACTTCTGGGCGTAGAGCTTCTTCGTGGACGGGGCTCTAGAGTGGAGAATGGTCTCAACGACCTCAGTCGAGAGACCTGAGTCTATGAGTCGGGCCACCTCAGAGGCCAGACCCAAAGATTCCACAGTTCCGGGCGAGGATGAAGTATCCTGCCCTAAGCCTGGAACAGAAGGTCCACTCTGACGGGAACCTCCAAGAGTGCCGTCTAAGAGGGACACCAAGTCCGAGAACTACACCCTGCCCGGCCACTGCGGGGCAATAAAGGTGAGACGGACCCTGTCCTGGCGAACTTTCTCTAGAACCCTGGGAGCAGAGCAACCGGGGAAAGGTGTACAGGAGGAGCCTCAGCTACTCATGTCGTACCAGCCAGAGAGAAGCTGGGAGAACAGGGGAGAATAGAGCAGGCAGCGAGCCGTCTCTCGAGACGGAACGGGCCGGAATTCCCCCCATCTGCTCCAACACCTCGGTGCGGAGTCCTATTCCCCGGGCCTCAGCCCCTGTCTCGACAGGAAGTCTGCCCCCGAATTTGGGGACCCCGGGATGTAAACTGCTCGAAGGGAGCTGAGTTTCCCCTTGGGTCCACAGGAGGTCTGGGAGAAAAGCTTGAAGTGCTAAACGGACAGCCACGCTTCCGGCACATATTATATGCCAGGAGAGGTGGAGTCTGCTCCACAGACCCTAAGTCGAGCGGCCCCTCGGGGCCACCCCCCAACCCGAGCGGGAGGCGTCTGTCAACAGCGTCACGCGGTGACAGAGTGATCCCAGTACGGGCCTTCGGGAAAGAAACCAGGCTTTCTTCCACTGATGCAAGACCCGCAGCATCGCTTTGAGACCTTGATCAAGCGGGAAAGGTTGCCCCTCGAGGAAAACCCCCTGGTTTTTGAGCCACCATAATGGTCACAGATGGCGCAGGCCTAGTGGAAAAGCACTGGGAACTGCCGCCACAAAATTTAACACTTCCTAGAAGCGTCTGACCATGAGTGGCCGACCTAGCCTTATGCTCTCGACTGAGGACGGGATGGAGGCAACACGCACGGGTTAGAAACCGTGCCGAGTTTGACCCAAAGTCCCGTACAACACGAGGGACGTAGTGCTCTGCCTCGGCAAGAGCACATTCCTCCCGGTATTCAGTCTCAGCCCGAGCTCCTAAATGTGAGCGAGAACAACATCTCGATGTCGCACCGCGCTCTCCCGAGACTGGGCCGGAAAGAGCCAGTCGTAGAAGAGATACGTACATAAACCTCCCGGGAAGAAGAGCCCTGAAGCCAAGCTGGCCCGCAGGAAACAGCCGGCAGGGATACAACGGCTCTGGAGAGGAGAGCGGTCTTAGCAACCTCGGTTGTGAGACCAATACCATGCGCTAGGCCCCCTCGGAGGCCGAGCACATCTACTCCAGAACTCCCAGGAGCGGAGCTAGAGCTGCATCCACGCACTTGTTGAAAGTGTGAGGAGACAAGCTAGGCCGAACGGAAGAACTTGGTATAGATAAGCCTTGTCCCCAAAGGCGAATCTGAGGAACTTCCGGTACTGTGGAAGGATGGAGACATGCAAATATGCGTCCTTCAGATCTGTCGCGACAAGCCGGTCCTCAGGCCTGGCTTGCACTACAAACTGCTTCAGAGTAAACTCTCTAAATCTCAGTGGCGAAGATCTAAAGTAGGACGCAAGCCTCCATCCCTTCTAGGGACGATGAAGTATCGGCTATAAAAGCCCGGACCTCTGGCTGAGAGAGGAACATACCTTATGGCCTCTTTCCCCAGCAATGGGTCGACTCCCTGTCCCATGACCAGAGCCTGCTCGGGGACCACCAGAGTTGGCAGAACCCCCGAAAAATCCGGGTGGATAGACCCGGAAAAGTAGCATATCATTCTGATACGGTACGCAGGACCCTTCTGAGAGATACCTGGCAGACGTAGCCACGCTACCATGAAATCTACTAAGGGTATCAGTCTCTCGAGACTGACCTCTGGACAGATATGTTTTCCTACTCGGGGCCCTGGATGGCACCAGAGAGCCTCCGGAGCAGATGCTCTAAAACCCTCCTCAGAGGGGGCAGCCTGCCCAGTGCGCCCCGTGTGGGGCACAACCGGAAGTAGCTACCTGCGACGAGCATGACCCGGCCCCCTCGAGGTACCGAGCCTGCTACCGCGCTTACAGGGCACTGATCTACCCCTCGAGGCAGACCAGCGGGGGGCCCCTGCCTAGCCTGGAGGACAGCCCTCAGATCTGTCCTGCCGAAGGCTGCAGCTGAGCGTGACAACCTGTACTGCCACCCAGGGGGGGCTGTCTGGTGACAATGCTCTGCCGCTGAGCAGCGCGGTAGGAGGAGCCGCTGCTGGGCTGCGGCTGGCTCGCAGTCCCAGACACTCGAGAGCGACGGGGAAGAATTCTCCTGAATGCTACCTCCCGCTTTGCAGCCTCATTAAACCTTTCGACTGCCATCTCGATAGCATCGCCGAAGAGGCCAGGAGGCATAAGAGGGGCATAAAGAGGATATTCTTATTTTTCTCTCTCTCTCTCTCAGCGCGGTCAAAAAGCATGGCGCAGAGAGAGATAGCAGTGGCCCTGCGCAGCTCGGCGACTGCCAAAGGGCCATCCCCCGCCGTCATCGAGGATATGGGCGGCGTCGGGATTTCAGGGGCGGCGATGAGTGGTGCGCGAAATAACTCGCCAACTTCCACTCTAGGCATCGCCCCTAACCCGGCCACAGGAGTAGTATAGTTAACGGCTCAACGCTGCTATACACTCTGTGAGAAGCGGGCTATTTCCATGACCTCAACACCTCGATGTGGAGGTTCGGGAAAAAAAGCAAATCCCGACGCTGAGGCTGTACTCGGGCGGCAGGCAACACTCGTCCTTGAACGAGCGTCCCTTGGCTCAGCTGGTCACTCGAGACCCAGCCTCGCCATTGCCCAAAACCTCAAGCAGCTCCTCAAATGCAGATGAGATTGATGGCGGTTCAACCTCATCCACATCGATGCTGACTAAATCCCCCTCCAATTTCTCAAAATTGGAGAAGTTCAGCAACGCTTCCTCACCCTGGTCGGAAGTAGTCACCACATGGTGCGCTTCCGAGTCCTGCGTGAGGGTAGATTTAACAGGAAAGGGAGAAGAAAAGGCGTCCCCGTCTCCAACCCCGCTGTTAAACCCAGTTGTGATCCTCATGAGCGCGACCGCCGCTGAGCCTCAGCTGCAGCGGGGCGAGATCACGAGGACCGCGAGCCTGAGCAGTTCCCTCAAAAACTGCCAGGCAGAGCGGAGAGTGCGCGGCGGCAGCCGCAAACACTCTCTGCACACTCAGAGCCCTCGAGCAGTGAGCATGCATGCAAACATGTGACACAGAGAGCGTGTATATCACTGCCCGTGATGAAACGCGGCAGGAGTGACACAACGCAGAAATCTGTGTACCCGCCAAAAACATAGGTAAGTGAAAATCAAACTTACAGCCAGCAATGCACTTTACACACACGTTAGCTTCGAGCGCTGTTGAAGACACTAAAGCTGAGGCTTCTAGTTCACTGCGTGCCTTTATACTCCTGGCTCATGATATCACCCTCGGTGATTGCACTCGCACACCTGGTTTCAATTGCGCTTCAAGAGACAATCACGCTAATGCGTTCCCATATGCGTTCCGACGCAGTGTTGAGTTCCCTTGACAGGGAACCGACTTGCAGAGTTCCCTGAAAAACTATTTGCGTGTGTATCGGGACAAATTCTGTTTTAAAGGCAAAGGGTCACACCAAATATTGATTTGATTTAGTTAATAGAAGTTAATTGATAAATAAAATATATTTATTACATTATGTTTGAAAGCATCCTCATTTTACAGCATTTTTACACAAGTACGTAAAACATTTCACACAACTGTAGCTTTGCAGGAAGGTTTCTTAAAGTGTCTTATGAATTTTGGAGAGATCAGATCTCCATGTGAAGCACCGGCTGTTCTCAGACTCCTTGTGTATACAAAAACACATATTTTATAACCTTGTATATAAAATCTCACTGGATTATTACAATTAATGGCTAAATTAATGTTTGGAAATGTAAGCTGATATTTACTACTGACACACCACAGCTAAAGATAGAAATAACTGTGTTAAAACCCTTTTTGGGGGGTAAAAATGTTAACGGGCCTAAGACTTTTGCACAGTACTGTGTGTGTGTGTGTGTGTGTGTGTGTATATATATATATATATATGTATATATCTTTTATTTATTAAAAGATTTGAGCACCTTTCTTTCAGCTAAATGTGACAGTTTGTCAGTGAGGCCACATTTGCTTCTTCTTCCAGGCTTAGACCCAGTAAAATGTGCATTTTTAAAGCCCATCTGTAGTTTAACTAGCTCGTCTCATTGCTGGTTAACTGATAGCACTGTTGTTGTGACATAGGCCTGAGCATTTAGCCAACCCATGCATTTTTTATTATTTGTGCATGATATTCTCATCCTTAATCTTTAATGCCGCTGCAGTCCTGCTGAGTGACAGATCGGTTCCTGTCAGCACATGCACATCAAGGAGATTCCAAGTGCTTGCTTTCATCTGGAGCTTCTGCTCCGGATGCAAAACAACACAGAGATGTTTCCTGACGCATGTTAGAATGACATTCAGAAGGTGCTTTCATGATGCTCAAGTTTTCTAATGTTTGTCCACAAAACACACCTGAAATGTAATGCATTGCATTCAAGCTGCAGCTCTCGGTCACAGTCGTCTCATTGGTGCATGAATTCTTCCTGCGACTCTTTTGCAGTGCAAGCATGGTCAGATTAGATTAGACATTTTAGGGTTTTTAAACACTTAAAAACAGACTGAGACCAGATAATGCAGTGTTAGCATTATTTACTATTATAGTACGTATTAATACTTTTTAATATACTCAAAATTGTCTATAATATTTTTACTTATTTTCATATTTTCATTTTATTGTTTTAGTACATCTTACATGCTTTCGTCATTTGTATTAATTCTTGTTTTTTATGTTTCTTTTTAGCGTTAACTTTTTTTAGTTTTAGTCGTATTTAACAACACTGATGCTGGTTTGGCTCTTATCTTGCAGTTTTTCTACATACATAACCTTTGCAGAATCTATAAAGCATTTTTTATTGCATTTTTAAAATCAATACTGTTCAAATAAAGCTATTTGGGAGAACAGATATAAGACAAAATAAGGGAATTTCTAAACATTATCCTTACACACTCTTGCTTCTTAATATCACATGTTTTCTCCTTGAACATCAATGACTGTTCATCCTTTTATGATAATTGAGTCCTCATTTGTTCTGCTCACTATTCTTGTCAAATTCCCAGGAATTTTGTTGGTTTCTCTGCTTGCTCTTCACATTCAAATTCTCAACCATAGTGGCTCAGTTATGTCAAGATCTTGCTTTGCCATTCCCGACATCTAAGGGACTCATTCACAACTACCACAAAAGACTGCAAGCAGTTGCTGATGCTCGAGGAAGCATGTTTTGTGTATGTGTATGTGCGTATTTTAACATCTGATGTTTAGACCAGCTTCCCCAGGGCAGCATTAAAAGACAAAAAATAAAATAAAATACTTTGTACAGATTCTGCAAGGAATATGTAAACTGAGCTGGTAAAGCAGGTTAACCTTGTCTTTTGAGATGTAGTGAGTTCTCCATCTTCATTTCAGTTTGACATCAGCACTTCTATGAAATGTACAGCTTCCTCAGAATAAGATTATGTTATATATAATAAGATAAGATTAACTCAGGAGCTCCATTTCTTTTGCATAAACCCTTAAGATTCCACACGACAAACAGCCAGCAAGACAATATCATGCATCAGTAGTTTAACATCATGAAAAATGGGACAAATACTGATTCAACCAGGCAGTGTTTATGGATTATGTAACTTCATGCATTTGCTAACATGTCATGACATAGCACATTAATACACAACAGATGAACTGCACTGGGCGAGAAGACGGCTGAAGAATTAGTTGGTGCATTTCTTCATGAAAATTGCTTTAAATAGTCATTTAGGGAATTTGACTACGGTAATGGCCAAGTTGTGGTGACTGCAAGTCAGCAATTGGTCTTTGTGCTCAATTATCAGACTACATAAGCACGCCTTATATATTCTCTTTTTTTAAAGCGGAGAGAAGCTCAACTATGCTTGCTTGATGTGCATGAATGAACCTCATATGAATCTTGCTGAAGCTCAAACGTGACGCATAACACGAGAATGAACCTCATTGGTTCTTGTTGAAGCTCAAACGTGACGCGTAACACGAGAATGAACCTCATTGGTTCTTGTTGAAGCTCAAACGTGACGCGTAACACGAGAATGAACCTCATTGGTTCTTGCTGAAGCTCAAACGTGACGCGTAACACGAGAATGAACCTCACTGGTTCTTGTTGAAGCTCAAACGTGACGCGTAACACGAGAATGAACCTCATTGGTTCTTGTTGAAGCTCAAACGTGATGCGTAACACGAGAATGAACCTCATTGGTTCTTGTTGAAGCTCAAACGTGACTCGTAACACGAGAATGAACCTCATTGGTTCTCGCTGAAGCTCAAACGTGACTCGTAACACGAGAATGAACCTCATTGGTTCTCGTTGAAGCTCAAACGTGACTCGTAACACGAGAATGAACCTCATTGGTTCTCGCTGAAGCTCAACGTGACTCGTAACACGAGAATGAACCTCATTGGTTCTCGCTGAAGCTCAAACGTGACTCGTAACACGAGAATGAACCTCATTGGTTCTCGCTGAAGCTCAACGTGACTCGTAACACGAGAATGAACCTCATTGGTTCTCGCTGAAGCTCAAACGTGACGCGTAACACGAGAATGAACCTCATTGGTTCTCGCTGAAGCTCAAACGTGACGCGTAACACGAGAATGAACCTCATTGGTTCTCGCTGAAGCTCAACGTGACTCGTAACACGAGAATGAACCTCATTGGTTCTCGCTGAAGCTCAACGTGACTCGTAACACGAGAATGAACCTCATTGGTTCTCGCTGAAGCTCAAAGTGACTCGTAACACGAGAATGAACCTCATTGGTTCTCGCTGAAGCTCAAAAGTGATGCGTAACATGAGAATGAACCTCATTGGTTCTCGTTGAAGCTCAAACGTGACGCGTAACACGAGAATGAACCTCATTGGTTCTCGCTGAAGCTCAAACGTGACGCGTAACACGAGAATGAACCTCATTGGTTCTCGCTGAAGCTCAAACGTGACGCGTAACACGAGAATGAACCTCATTGGTTCTCGCTGAAGCTCAAACGTGACGCGTAACACGAGAATGAACCTCATTGGTTCTCGCTGAAGCTCAAACGTGACGCGTAACACGAGAATGAACCTCATTGGTTCTCGCTGAAGCTCAAACGTGACGCGTAACACGAGAATGAACCTCATTGGTTCTCGCTGAAGCTCAACGTGACTCGTAACACGAGAATGAACCTCATTGGTTCTCGCTGAAGCTCAAACGTGACGCGTAACACGAGAATGAACCTCATTGGTTCTCGCTGAAGCTCAAACGTGACTCGTAACACGAGAATGTACCTCATTGGTTCTCGCTGAAGCTCAAACGTGACGCGTAACACAAGAATGAACCTCATTGGTTCTCGCTGAAGCTCAAACGTGACTCGTAACACGAGAATGAACCTCATTGGTTCTCGCTGAAGGTCAAACGTGACTCGTAACACGAGAATGAACCTCATTGGTTCTTGAAGCTCAAACGTGACGCGTAACACGAGAATGAACCTCATTGGTTCTCGCTGAAGCTCAAACGTGACGCGTAACACGAGAATGAACCTCATTGGTTCTCGCTGAAGCTCAACGTGACTCGTAACACGAGAATGAACCTCATTGGTTCTCGCTGAAGCTCAAACGTGACGCGTAACACGAGAATGAACCTCATTGGTTCTCGCTGAAGCTCAAACGTGACTCGTAACACGAGAATGAACCTCATTGGTTCTTGAAGCTCAAACGTGACGCGTAACACGAGAATGAACCTCATTGGTTCTCGCTGAAGCTCAAAAGTGACGCGTAACACGAGAATGAACCTCATTGGTTCTCGCTGAAGCTCAACGTGACTCGTAACACGAGAATGAACCTCATTGGTTCTTGTTGAAGCTCAAACGTGACGCGTAACACGAGAATGAACCTCATTGGTTCTTGCTGAAGCTCAAACGTGACGCGTAACACGAGAATGAACCTCACTGGTTCTTGTTAAAGCTCAAACGTGACGCGTAACACGAGAATTAACCTCACTGGTTCTTGTTGAAGCTCAAACGTGACGCGTAACACGAGAATGAACCTCATTGGTTCTTGTTGAAGCTCAAACGTGATGCGTAACACGAGAATGAACCTCATTGGTTCTCGCTGAAGCTCAAACGTGACGCGTAACACGAGAATGAACCTCATTGGTTCTCGCTGAAGCTCAAACGTGACGCGTAACACGAGAATGAACCTCATTGGTTCTTATTGAAGCTCAAACGTGATGCGTAACACGAGAATGAACCTCATTGGTTCTTGCTGAAGCTCAAACGTGACGCGTCACACGATAATGAACCTCATTGGTTCTTGTTGAAGCTCAAAAGTGATGCGTAACACGAGAATGAACCTCATTGGTTCTTGCTGAAGCTCAAAAGTGACGCGTAACACGAGAATGAACCTCATTGGTTCTTGCTGAAGCTCAAAAGTGACGCGTAACACGAGAATGAACCTCATTGGTTCTTGTTGAAGCTCAAACGTGACGCGTAACACGAGAATGAACCTCATTGGTTCTTGCTGAAGCTCAAACGTGACGCGTCACACGATAATGAACCTCATTGGTTCTTGTTGAAGCTCAAAAGTGATGCGTAACACGAGAATGAACCTCATTGGTTCTTGCTGAAGCTCAAAAGTGACGCGTAACACGAGAATGAACCTCATTGGTTCTTGCTGAAGCTCAAAAGTGACGCGTAACACGAGAATGAACCTCATTGGTTCTTGTTGAAGCTCAAACGTGACGCGTAACACGAGAATGAACCTCATTGGTTCTTGCTGAAGCTCAAAAGTGACGCGTAACACGAGAATGAACCTCATTGGTTCTCGCTGAAGCTCAAACGTGACGCGTAACACGAGAATGAACCTCATTGGTTCTCGCTGAAGCTCAAACGTGACGCGTAACACGAGAATGAACCTCATTGGTTCTCGCTGAAGCTCAAACGTGACGCGTAACACGAGAATGAACCTCATTGGTTCTCGCTGAAGCTCAAACGTGACACGTAACACAAGAATGAACCTCATTGGTTCTCGCTGAAGCTCAACGTGACTCGTAACACGAGAATGAACCTCATTGGTTCTCGCTAAAGCTCAAACGTGACGCGTAACACGAGAATGAACCTTATTGGTTCTCGCTGAAGCTCAAACGTGACTCGTAACACGAGAATGAACCTCATTGGTTCTCGCTGAAGCTCAAACGTGACGCGTAACACAAGAATGAACCTCATTGGTTTCTCGCTGAAGTTCAAACGTGACTCGTAACACGAGAATGAACCTCATTGGTTCTCGCTGAAGCTCAAACGTGACTCGTAACACGAGAATGAACCTCATTGGTTCTTGAAGCTCAAACGTGACGCGTAACACGAGAATGAACCTCATTGGTTCTCGCTGAAGCTCAAACGTGACGCGTAACACGAGAATGAACCTCATTGGTTCTCGCTGAAGCTCAACGTGACTCGTAACACGAGAATGAACCTCATTGGTTCTCGCTGAAGCTCAAACGTGATGCGTAACACGAGAATGAACCTCATTGGTTCTCGCTGAAGCTCATACGTGACTCGTAACACGAGAATGAACCTCATTGGTTCTTGCTGAAGCTAAAAAATGACGCGTCACACGAGAATGAACCTCATTGGTTCTTGTTGAAGCTCAAAAGTGACGCGTAACACGAGAATGAACCTCATTGGTTCTTGCTGAAGCTCAAAAGTGACGCGTAACACAAGAATGAACCTCATTGGTTCTTGCTGAAGCTCAAACGTGACTCGTAACACGAGAATGAACCTCGTTGGTTCTTGCTGAAGCTCAAACGTGATGCGTAACACGAGAATGAACCTCATTGGTTCTTGCTGAAGCTCAAAAGTGACGCGTAACACGAGAATGAACCTCATTGGTTCTTGCTGAAGCTCAAAAGTGACGCGTCACACGAGAATGAACCTCATTGGTTCTTGTTGAAGCTCAAAAGAGACGCGTAACACGAGAATGAACCTCATTGGTTCTTGCTGAAGCTCAAAAGAGACGCGTAACACGAGAATGAACCTCATTGGTTCTTGCTGAAGCTCAAACGTGACGCGTAACACGAGAATGAACCTCATTGGTTCTTGCTGAAGCTCAAAAGTGACGCGTAACACGAGAATGAACCTCATTGGTTCTCGCTGAAGCTCAAAAGTGATGCGTAACATGAGAATGAACCTCATTGGTTCTTGTTGAAGCTCAAACGTGACGCGTAACACGAGAATGAACCTCATTGGTTCTCGCTGAAGCTCAAACGTGACGCGTAACACGAGAATGAACCTCATTGGTTCTCGCTGAAGCTCAAACGTGACGCGTAACACGAGAATGAACCTCATTGGTTCTCGCTGAAGCTCAAACGTGACGCGTAACACGAGAATGAACCTCATTGGTTCTCGCTGAAGCTCAAACGTGACGCGTAACACGAGAATGAACCTCATTGGTTCTCGCTGAAGCTCAAACGTGACGCGTAACACAAGAATGAACCTCATTGGTTCTCTCTGAAGCTCAACGTGACTAGTAACACGAGAATGAACCTCATTGGTTCTCGCTGAAGCTCAAACGTGACGCGTAACACGAGAATGAACCTCATTGGTTCTCGCTAAAGCTCAAACGTGACTCGTAACACGAGAATGAACCTCATTGGTTCTCGCTGAAGCTCAAACGTGACGCGTAACACAAGAATGAACCTCATTGGTTCTCGCTGAAGCTCAAACGTGACTCGTAACACAAGAATGAACCTCATTGGTTCTCGCTGAAGCTCAAACGTGACTCGTAACACGAGAATGAACCTCATTGGTTCTTGAAGCTCAAACGTGACGCGTAACACGAGAATGAACCTCATTGGTTCTTGCTGAAGCTCAAACGTGACGCGTAACACGAGAATGAACCTCATTGGTTCTTGTTGAAGCTCAAACGTGATGCGTAACACGAGAATGAACCTCATTGGTTCTTGAAGCTCAAACTTGACGCGTAACACGAGAATGAACCTCATTGGTTCTCGCTGAAGCTCAAACGTGACGCGTAACACGAGAATGAACCTCATTGGTTCTCGCTGAAGCTCAAAAGTGACACGTAACACGAGAATGAACCTCATTGGTTCTCGCTGAAGCTCAAAAGTGATGCGTAACATGAGAATGAACCTCATTGGTTCTCGCTGAAGCTCAAACGTGACGCGTAACACGAGAATGAACCTCATTGGTTCTCGCTGAAGCTCAAACGTGACGCGTAACACGAGAATGAACCTCATTGGTTCTCGCTGAAGCTCAAACGTGACGCGTAACACAAGAATGAACCTCATTGGTTCTCGCTGAAGCTCAACGTGACTCGTAACACGAGAATGAACCTCATTGGTTCTCGCTGAAGCTCAAACGTGATGCGTAACACGAGAATGAACCTCATTGGTTCTCGCTGAAGCTCAAACGTGACTCGTAACACGAGAATGAACCTCATTGGTTCTCGCTGAAGCTCAAACGTGACGCGTAACACAAGAATGAACCTCATTGGTTCTCGCTGAAGCTCAAACGTGACTCGTAACACGAGAATTAACCTCATTGGTTCTCGCTGAAGCTCAAACGTGACGCGTAACACGAGAATGAACCTCATTGGTTCTCGCTGAAGCTCAAACGTGACTCGTAACACGAGAATGAACCTCATTGGTTCTTGAAGCTCAAACGTGACGCGTAACACGAGAATGAACCTCATTGGTTCTCGCTGAAGCTCAAAAGTGACGCGTAACACGAGAATGAACCTCATTGGTTCTCGCTGAAGCTCAACGTGACTCGTAACACGAGAATGAACCTCATTGGTTCTTGTTGAAGCTCAAACGTGACGCGTAACACGAGAATGAACCTCATTGGTTCTTGCTGAAGCTCAAACGTGACGCGTAACACGAGAATGAACCTCACTGGTTCTTGTTAAAGCTCAAACGTGACGCGTAACACGAGAATTAACCTCACTGGTTCTTGTTGAAGCTCAAACGTGACGCGTAACACGAGAATGAACCTCATTGGTTCTTGTTGAAGCTCAAACGTGATGCGTAACACGAGAATGAACCTCATTGGTTCTCGCTGAAGCTCAAACGTGACGCGTAACACGAGAATGAACCTCATTGGTTCTCGCTGAAGCTCAAACGTGACGCGTAACACGAGAATGAACCTCATTGGTTCTTGCTGAAGCTCAAACGTGACGCGTCACACGATAATGAACCTCATTGGTTCTTGTTGAAGCTCAAAAGTGATGCGTAACACGAGAATGAACCTCATTGGTTCTTGCTGAAGCTCAAAAGTGACGCGTAACACGAGAATGAACCTCATTGGTTCTTGCTGAAGCTCAAAAGTGACGCGTAACACGAGAATGAACCTCATTGGTTCTTGTTGAAGCTCAAACGTGACGCGTAACACGAGAATGAACCTCATTGGTTCTTGCTGAAGCTCAAACGTGACGCGTCACACGATAATGAACCTCATTGGTTCTTGTTGAAGCTCAAAAGTGATGCGTAACACGAGAATGAACCTCATTGGTTCTTGCTGAAGCTCAAAAGTGACGCGTAACACGAGAATGAACCTCATTGGTTCTTGCTGAAGCTCAAAAGTGACGCGTAACACGAGAATGAACCTCATTGGTTCTTGTTGAAGCTCAAACGTGACGCGTAACACGAGAATGAACCTCATTGGTTCTTGCTGAAGCTCAAAAGTGACGCGTAACACGAGAATGAACCTCATTGGTTCTCGCTGAAGCTCAAACGTGACGCGTAACACGAGAATGAACCTCATTGGTTCTCGCTGAAGCTCAAACGTGACGCGTAACACGAGAATGAACCTCATTGGTTCTCGCTGAAGCTCAAACGTGACGCGTAACACGAGAATGAACCTCATTGGTTCTCGCTGAAGCTCAAACGTGACACGTAACACAAGAATGAACCTCATTGGTTCTCGCTGAAGCTCAACGTGACTCGTAACACGAGAATGAACCTCATTGGTTCTCGCTAAAGCTCAAACGTGACGCGTAACACGAGAATGAACCTTATTGGTTCTCGCTGAAGCTCAAACGTGACTCGTAACACGAGAATGAACCTCATTGGTTCTCGCTGAAGCTCAAACGTGACGCGTAACACAAGAATGAACCTCATTGGTTTCTCGCTGAAGTTCAAACGTGACTCGTAACACGAGAATGAACCTCATTGGTTCTCGCTGAAGCTCAAACGTGACTCGTAACACGAGAATGAACCTCATTGGTTCTTGAAGCTCAAACGTGACGCGTAACACGAGAATGAACCTCATTGGTTCTCGCTGAAGCTCAAACGTGACGCGTAACACGAGAATGAACCTCATTGGTTCTCGCTGAAGCTCAACGTGACTCGTAACACGAGAATGAACCTCATTGGTTCTCGCTGAAGCTCAAACGTGATGCGTAACACGAGAATGAACCTCATTGGTTCTCGCTGAAGCTCATACGTGACTCGTAACACGAGAATGAACCTCATTGGTTCTTGCTGAAGCTAAAAAATGACGCGTCACACGAGAATGAACCTCATTGGTTCTTGTTGAAGCTCAAAAGTGACGCGTAACACGAGAATGAACCTCATTGGTTCTTGCTGAAGCTCAAAAGTGACGCGTAACACAAGAATGAACCTCATTGGTTCTTGCTGAAGCTCAAACGTGACTCGTAACACGAGAATGAACCTCGTTGGTTCTTGCTGAAGCTCAAACGTGATGCGTAACACGAGAATGAACCTCATTGGTTCTTGCTGAAGCTCAAAAGTGACGCGTAACACGAGAATGAACCTCATTGGTTCTTGCTGAAGCTCAAAAGTGACGCGTCACACGAGAATGAACCTCATTGGTTCTTGTTGAAGCTCGAAAGAGACGCGTAACACGAGAATGAACCTCATTGGTTCTTGCTGAAGCTCAAAAGAGACGCGTAACACGAGAATGAACCTCATTGGTTCTTGCTGAAGCTCAAACGTGACGCGTAACACGAGAATGAACCTCATTGGTTCTTGCTGAAGCTCAAAAGTGACGCGTAACACGAGAATGAACCTCATTGGTTCTCGCTGAAGCTCAAAAGTGATGCGTAACATGAGAATGAACCTCATTGGTTCTTGTTGAAGCTCAAACGTGACGCGTAACACGAGAATGAACCTCATTGGTTCTCGCTGAAGCTCAAACGTGACGCGTAACACGAGAATGAACCTCATTGGTTCTCGCTGAAGCTCAAACGTGACGCGTAACACGAGAATGAACCTCATTGGTTCTCGCTGAAGCTCAAACGTGACGCGTAACACGAGAATGAACCTCATTGGTTCTCGCTGAAGCTCAAACGTGACGCGTAACACGAGAATGAACCTCATTGGTTCTCGCTGAAGCTCAAACGTGACGCGTAACACAAGAATGAACCTCATTGGTTCTCTCTGAAGCTCAACGTGACTAGTAACACGAGAATGAACCTCATTGGTTCTCGCTGAAGCTCAAACGTGACGCGTAACACGAGAATGAACCTCATTGGTTCTCGCTAAAGCTCAAACGTGACTCGTAACACGAGAATGAACCTCATTGGTTCTCGCTGAAGCTCAAACGTGACGCGTAACACAAGAATGAACCTCATTGGTTCTCGCTGAAGCTCAAACGTGACTCGTAACACAAGAATGAACCTCATTGGTTCTCGCTGAAGCTCAAACGTGACTCGTAACACGAGAATGAACCTCATTGGTTCTTGAAGCTCAAACGTGACGCGTAACACGAGAATGAACCTCATTGGTTCTTGCTGAAGCTCAAACGTGACGCGTAACACGAGAATGAACCTCATTGGTTCTTGTTGAAGCTCAAACGTGATGCGTAACACGAGAATGAACCTCATTGGTTCTTGAAGCTCAAACTTGACGCGTAACACGAGAATGAACCTCATTGGTTCTCGCTGAAGCTCAAACGTGACGCGTAACACGAGAATGAACCTCATTGGTTCTCGCTGAAGCTCAAAAGTGACACGTAACACGAGAATGAACCTCATTGGTTCTCGCTGAAGCTCAAAAGTGATGCGTAACATGAGAATGAACCTCATTGGTTCTCGCTGAAGCTCAAACGTGACGCGTAACACGAGAATGAACCTCATTGGTTCTCGCTGAAGCTCAAACGTGACGCGTAACACGAGAATGAACCTCATTGGTTCTCGCTGAAGCTCAAACGTGACGCGTAACACAAGAATGAACCTCATTGGTTCTCGCTGAAGCTCAACGTGACTCGTAACACGAGAATGAACCTCATTGGTTCTCGCTGAAGCTCAAACGTGATGCGTAACACGAGAATGAACCTCATTGGTTCTCGCTGAAGCTCAAACGTGACTCGTAACACGAGAATGAACCTCATTGGTTCTCGCTGAAGCTCAAACGTGACGCGTAACACAAGAATGAACCTCATTGGTTCTCGCTGAAGCTCAAACGTGACTCGTAACACGAGAATTAACCTCATTGGTTCTCGCTGAAGCTCAAACGTGACTCATAACACGAGAATGAACCTCATTGGTTCTTGAAGCTCAAACGTGACGCGTAACACGAGAATGAACCTCATTGGTTCTCGCTGAAGCTCAAACGTGACGCGTAACACGAGAATGAACCTCATTGGTTCTCGCTGAAGCTCAACGTGACTCGTAACACGAGAATGAACCTCATTGGTTCTCGCTGAAGCTCAAACGTGACGCGTAACACGAGAATGAACCTCATTGGTTCTCGCTGAAGCTCAAACGTGACTCGTAACACGAGAATGAACCTCATTGGTTCTTGAAGCTCAAACGTGACGCGTAACACGAGAATGAACCTCATTGGTTCTCGCTGAAGCTCAAACGTGACGCGTAACACGAGAATGAACCTCATTGGTTCTCGCTGAAGCTCAACGTGACTCGTAACACGAGAATGAACCTCATTGGTTCTTGTTGAAGCTCAAACGTGACGCGTAACACGAGAATGAACCTCATTGGTTCTTGCTGAAGCTCAAACGTGACGCGTAACACGAGAATGAACCTCACTGGTTCTTGTTAAAGCTCAAACGTGACGCGTAACACGAGAATGAACCTCACTGGTTCTTGTTGAAGCTCAAACGTGACGCGTAACACGAGAATGAACCTCATTGGTTCTTGTTGAAGCTCAAACGTGATGCGTAACACGAGAATGAACCTCATTGGTTCTCGCTGAAGCTCAAACGTGACGCGTAACACGAGAATGAACCTCATTGGTTCTCGCTGAAGCTCAAAAGTGACACGTAACACGAGAATGAACCTCATTGGTTCTCGCTGAAGCTCAAAAGTGATGCGTAACATGAGAATGAACCTCATTGGTTTCTCGCTGAAGCTCAAACGTGACGCGTAACACGAGAATGAACCTCATTGGTTCTCGCTGAAGCTCAAACGTGACGCGTAACACGAGAATGAACCTCATTGGTTCTCGCTGAAGCTCAAACGTGACGCGTAACACAAGAATGAACCTCATTGGTTCTCGCTGAAGCTCAACGTGACTCGTAACACGAGAATGAACCTCATTGGTTCTCGCTGAAGCTCAAACGTGATGCGTAACACGAGAATGAACCTCATTGGTTCTCGCTGAAGCTCAAACGTGACTCGTAACACGAGAATGAACCTCATTGGTTCTCGCTGAAGCTCAAACGTGACGCGTAACACAAGAATGAACCTCATTGGTTCTCGCTGAAGCTCAAACGTGACTCGTAACACGAGAATTAACCTCATTGGTTCTCGCTGAAGCTCAAACGTGACTCATAACACGAGAATGAACCTCATTGGTTCTTGAAGCTCAAACGTGACGCGTAACACGAGAATGAACCTCATTGGTTCTCGCTGAAGCTCAAACGTGACGCGTAACACGAGAATGAACCTCATTGGTTCTCGCTGAAGCTCAACGTGACTCGTAACACGAGAATGAACCTCATTGGTTCTCGCTGAAGCTCAAACGTGACGCGTAACACGAGAATGAACCTCATTGGTTCTCGCTGAAGCTCAAACGTGACTCGTAACACGAGAATGAACCTCATTGGTTCTTGAAGCTCAAACGTGACGCGTAACACGAGAATGAACCTCATTGGTTCTCGCTGAAGCTCAAACGTGACGCGTAACACGAGAATGAACCTCATTGGTTCTCGCTGAAGCTCAACGTGACTCGTAACACGAGAATGAACCTCATTGGTTCTTGTTGAAGCTCAAACGTGACGCGTAACACGAGAATGAACCTCATTGGTTCTTGCTGAAGCTCAAACGTGACGCGTAACACGAGAATGAACCTCACTGGTTCTTGTTAAAGCTCAAACGTGACGCGTAACACGAGAATGAACCTCACTGGTTCTTGTTGAAGCTCAAACGTGACGCGTAACACGAGAATGAACCTCATTGGTTCTTGTTGAAGCTCAAACGTGATGCGTAACACGAGAATGAACCTCATTGGTTCTCGCTGAAGCTCAAACGTGACGCGTAACACGAGAATGAACCTCATTGGTTCTCGCTGAAGCTCAAACGTGACGCGTAACACGAGAATGAACCTCATTGGTTCTTATTGAAGCTCAAACGTGATGCGTAACACGAGAATGAACCTCATTGGTTCTTGCTGAAGCTCAAACGTGACGCGTCACACGATAATGAACCTCATTGGTTCTTGTTGAAGCTCAAAAGTGATGCGTAACACGAGAATGAACCTCATTGGTTCTTGCTGAAGCTCAAAAGTGACGCGTAACACGAGAATGAACCTCATTGGTTCTTGCTGAAGCTCAAAAGTGACACGTAACATGAGAATGAACCTCATTGGTTCTTGCTGAAGCTCAAAAGTGACGCGTAACACGAGAATGAACCTCATTGGTTCTTGCTGAAGCTAAAAAATGACGCGTCACACGAGAATGAACCTCATTGGTTCTCGCTGAAGCTCAAACGTGACGCGTAACACGAGAATGAACCTCATTGGTTCTTATTGAAGCTCAAACGTGATGCGTAACACGAGAATGAACCTCATTGGTTCTTGCTGAAGCTCAAACGTGACGCGTCACACGATAATGAACCTCATTGGTTCTTGTTGAAGCTCAAAAGTGATGCGTAACACGAGAATGAACCTCATTGGTTCTTGCTGAAGCTCAAAAGTGACGCGTAACACGAGAATGAACCTCATTGGTTCTTGCTGAAGCTCAAAAGTGACGTGTAACACGAGAATGAACCTCATTGGTTCTTGTTGAAGCTCAAACGTGACGCGTAACACGAGAATGAACCTCATTGGTTCTTGCTGAAGCTCAAAAGTGACGCGTAACACGAGAATGAACCTCATTGGTTCTTGCTGAAGCTAAAAAATGACGCGTCACACGAGAATGAACCTCGTTGGTTCTTGCTGAAGCTCAAACGTGATGCGTAACACGAGAATGAACCTCATTGGTTCTTGCTGAAGCTCAAACGTGACGCGTAACACGAGAATGAACCTCATTGGTTCTTGCTGAAGCTCAAAAGTGACGCGTCACACGAGAATGAACCTCATTGGTTCTTGTTGAAGCTCAAAAGAGACGCGTAACACGAGAATGAACCTCATTGGTTCTTGCTGAAGCTCAAAAGAGACGCGTAACACGAGAATGAACCTCATTGGTTCTTGCTGAAGCTCAAACGTGACGCGTAACACGAGAATGAACCTCATTGGTTCTTGCTGAAGCTCAAAAGTGACGCGTAACATGAGAATGAACCTCATTGTTTCTTGTTGAAGCTCAAAAGAGACGCGTAACACGAGAATGAACCTCATTGGTTCTTGCTGAAGCTCAAACGTGACGCGTAACACGAGAATGAACCTCATTGGTTCTTGCTGAAGCTCAAAAGTGACGCGTAACATGAGAATGAACCTCATTGGTTCTTGTTGAAGCTCAAAAGAGACGCGTAACACGAGAATGAACCTCATTGGTTCTCATCAATTGTTTCTCTGCACAACCTTGAAGAGAACTTGGATTAAACCACAAAATCTTTTTTTAAGCCATTTTATAATATCTTTATCAGGGTTGTCAGGTCAACGTAACAAAACTTGCCCAAAAGGCCCATTAAAAAAGCCTAAAAGTATCCCAATGACCATATCCCATATCCCAAATATCAAAACCCAAAATATGCCATTCCCATACCTAAAATAACTTATGTATTTTAACTGTCATTCAAAATGGGCACCAGTATATTGTAAAATTAGTGATAGACTATTTCAATATAAGCATTTCTTTATGAATGGACTTGTAGGTGAATCAAAATTCAATGGATGGACAGAAATCTCTTAGATTTCATCAGAAAATCGTCATTTGAGTTCTGAAGATGATTGTAAGTCTTATAGATTTGGAACGGCATAAGGGTGAGTAATTGATGACAGAATTTTCATTTTTGGGTGAACTATCCCTATAAGTAGTTAAGTGGTTCAGTATGTGAATAAAGCCAAATATTCAGTTTTGTTGTGTCTGTTATGTGTTCCACGTGTTGTTTTGCTCTAACTCAATTTCAAGTGACGCTGTTATCAAAACTATCCAAGTCTCACTTACACCTTCTCTCGATGTGCCTATCAGGTCTTTATTACGTTTTTTTCTCTCTCTATAGTTCTTTCCGGGTGTGTAGGTGTTTTCTGAGAGGTAGCTGATATAAATGAGTGTTAGTCCGGCTGGTTCACGCTTTCTTCTTCTCTCTCTATCATTCTTGCAGAGCATAAACACATAAAGTATGTGTATGAACCCGCCATCAAACCAGGGCAAATAATCATGACCTTGGCAGACACTGATTCAAACCTCTCACTTCAGCGCACTGGCATTACTTCTACAGATGGGAAATTGAGAGGGGGATTTTATGAAAGGGAATGTTTCAGGCTCAGTAGAACTAAAAGTCGTCATAAAGTCAAAATGCATTTTCTTACACGTTCAGTAAATGTCTTCAGCCCTGTGGTGCATGATTCATTCTGCAGGTTATTCCAACGAAGAAAAATGTTTGGCTTCATAATCGTTCAAAAGATTATATTAACTTGCTATACCTCTGAAACAACACTCCTTTTAGGCTATTTTTCAGCTCTTTCTTCTTCGTGGCTCCATTCTTGTGGCACAAAACCAAAAATTTAAGATTTCAGGGAGAGTAAAGGTCTCGATATTCTTCAAGCGAATCATTTTTTTTCTTCTTAGATTCTTAGAAAGAGAACAACGTGCATGTGAAATAAAACTCTTTTGTGACATTGTAAGCCTTTACTGTCACTTTCGATCAATTTACTTTTCATGCGTTTTGGCTGTTCGTTTAAGCAAACAAACTTTTGGAAACAGGGTTCAAAGTGCATGTTTTTGAAAACGATGCTGTTATCGTCATTTTACAAACTTAAAATAAAACAACATATTTGTGAAAATGATGACCTCTATAGGCACATAGTGTTTCTTTACAAAGTGACATCGCCATCTACTGGCCGGCAGCAGAATACAGCGCTTTTCCTCATTTTTGAAGATCCGGATAAACGGGGATTGTTTTGTCTGTATGAGAAAAACATTTATAGTACAACATTGTCATGTAAACTTGCCTTTAGTGCGTCCATATTGAATCAAAACCGTTGAATGTTCATTAATTAAACAGAAATTGTTCATTAAAATCGGCATAAAACGGAAGTTACGATAGTCTTCTCTATTGTTACGTATATCCGAGTGAAACGGCTTCTGGAATGAGGAAAGTGTAGGGCGGGACTGGATTTCGTCCTTTGGGAATTGATTGGATTGGAGGTAATTGGGCGTTACTAATTAAATGGAGGCAGAAGTCATTTGTTCCCATGAAGGGAACAGAGGTTGTTTTGAGCAAAGGTTAAGATTTTTGATTTAAATACGATTATGATTTAAATAATGATGGTCCTGGATAAATAATTTACAGTAAGGAATGCAACAAAGATGAGTGAATTTTGATTTCATGTTGACTGAGCTATTTCATGGGATCTTTAAAGCCTCTGTAATGTCTTGCAGCATCGACTTTACTTTAAACATAGATGTTGTCAATATACTTTAGGTTGTACTGAACACGAAGCATTTCTTTAAGCCTTTTCGCATCATCTCCTCTGCTGGGTCACACGGATGACATCTGCTGCTCATGCTGGCAAGACTGGCGATCTTAATGAAATGAAAAGAGAAGCTTCCAAAATACTTGGGTAATGAGGTTCTTTGAAATGTGACACGGTGTGACCAAGTAGACACAGGCACGATAGACACGTTGATGTCTTTTAGTGCCACAGAAAACCAAAATAATCAGGTAAACAAAGCAAAACAAAGTTTGATTAGTGCTTCCAGCATATTTCCAGCACTAAACGCAACCTCCCTAGTCAATATGAGGGGCGTTTGTTTCTTATTTCTTCATTTTTCCAGCGTTCCCCATTTCCACGGCCTTTGTTATGCAAATTCTCTCTCACTGAGTTGCGAGTAGGTGTTGCTAAGAGTTTCTTTGTGCTGTAGAGTTAAAGCTGGCAGAGGTGGTTTCTCTGCAGAATTATTTAGCATATAGATAATAAGATCTCATTGTCATAAGAACCATCTCAGTGACTGTGAAAGTTTTAGCACGTTGTACATCATCTTTGGCAGCTCTCAGAGAGCTTTTGTTCTTCTCAAAATAAATCTAAATTCAAGATTTCATTCAGGCCAAGTGTCTGCCGTTTGAATCAGCAGTTTCCAATGTGATATTGCTTTCTCGTGCAATAAATGAAAAGCAATACAATGGCAAGACGTTTGGGTTAAAAATATAACACTGATTGCCTTTTCAATTAATCAGAGAGATGAAGCTGAATCATGTCTCATTAGCAGAAGGTTTGTGGCTGTGAGGCGACAGTCTTGTGACTGCAAAATCATTGCAAAAACCATTTATAATTGGGTTTTTAACTTTGATATGGGTTTGGCTTTTTAACATTTTAACAGTTGAGATAGGTTGCCGTTTACACCTGGTATTAAACAGTGGTATAAAGTGTTTGAGTGACTATAATGCTATTTAAGGGCCAGTCACACAGCCGATCGCGCACGAATCACTCCCAAATCACGCATAGAATGGGTTTGTGCGTGCTTGTCCGTCGAGAAATTGACCAAAGTATTCCACGAACATTCGACGCACACCCGACGCATGAATCACTGCCGGAGTGCGTCCAAACACGCACGCTTCGGAAACGTTCCACGAACAAGCACTTTCAGAATCCACATTGTCAGTGGAATGAACGTGATACGTGCGCCACGGTGCACGGTTCATGCATGGTTCATGAGTGATATGAAGGTGGGGCGTCAGTGGACGTGCGCGCTTTCGAACCAGTTTCAACGAATAAGCACTGATGGCCGACGGCCGACTGACTGGGCCTTTACATTTATGCATTTGGTAGACGCTTTTATTCAAGGAAGACATTGAGTCAGGTGTTGCTTGGGATTTCCCTGGGATCGAACCCATGACCTTGGCATTGTAAGCACCAATACTGATTGAGCTACAGGAAAGCTTAAGTATGTGAAATGGTTCATTCGACCCATCCCGTGTACATAAAAAGCTAATCTCATGTGGGTTTTTTCATATTTATATTTCCGTTTTCATCATGGTTGGTTCTAACTCACCAAGTGAAGAAACTGATTTAATATTCGATCTCTACAATGAACCGTCCCTTTCCACTGACTGGTCAACCAAACCTAAAAAGTCTCATTCGTTGTGCATCAGTTCCGCTCAACAGAATAATAGTCATCCGCTGCTACTGTTGTACGGATCATTAAAGCATTTATTGCAACTACGTTTCATCTCTTTCTCATCAAACTAGACTAACAAATGGCTTGACACAAACTGTACCAGACGGGGCTTTCTTCTGTGTAGACATAAATTCACCGGCATGCCCTGAAATAAACGAATATTTGATAAATACTCATAACCTAGCCTAAATATTTGACACATTGCCTGTTTAATTTAACTGACTAACTATCAGTCCGTGTCGCAAAGCTGAGTGAAACATTACAATTTAACCATGACTTTACTACAAATAAAACCAAAACCATGGTAAATAGGCAGGTTAACCCATGGTGAACATGGTTTTGATGCATTGACTCTATTTTAACCATAGTATTGGTTATACAAATGGTACTCAATGAACCAAAAAGCATGGTTAAGCTACTACAATTTTACTATAGTAAAACTAGCCTACATGTTTGGCTGGACAGTGTGGAACGATTGCATTTAGGCTACATTACATTAAGTGCAGACTAGAGTAGTATCGAGTATATAACACTTTGAACAATAAGGCCAGAGATGAAGAGTGTTTTTATATCTATCTATACCAGAGATTAAATTTCCCTCAGGAAGAAATTGTCCCCTTAAATTGATTCTGGGAAAAGCAATGGGAAAGCAAAGGAGACGGGAGGATTTATTACTGAAGACTACAGTAATTATTAGCTTTAATCACCGGAATTAATTACAGTTTATGATATATAACAATAGAAAACAGTTATTTTGAATTGTAGTGATATTTTACAATACTACAGTTTTTACAGAAGTTGTTTTTTTTTTTTTTAAAACAAAGGAGTGACTACTTTGTGTTTACTCACCAAAGCCAATTTGGATGCTGGTTCTAGTTTTCGTCCATTAACTGAGAAAATTAGTATTTTTGAAGCACCGGTTCATATTTGAAGTTGAAGGTGAAGTGTGTCGTTTCTGTACCGTCACTAAAATGATTAGCAAAGATATACCATCATCTACCATTTGTCAAACAAAAAGAATGGGAAATTCTTTAAAAGATTTAATTTCAACTTTTTGAACTGTTTCTTTTTTTTATGGAAAAATAACCTGTTTTGATCCCTGATGTGGTTTAGAAGCATACAAACAATAAAAAACAGAGTCTAACATGATTTGCCACTTCACTAAACTCTAAGCATGGCGTCTTTAACGCGGCGTGGGGTGTTTCTCCTTCTTTTCCCCCGCTGTCTTCTCCTTCTCTCCTGTCTTGCCTCACTTCGGCGTCTCTCTAAATATATCTCGCTGTGTCTACCTTTCTTCCCGTCTCTCTGCTTGCACAGTCTTGTCCAATAAAGTTAGCCATGCTTCACCAATCCAATCTGACACACTTTTACATAACAATTCTATCTGCAGCAAGCGCCCTCCCTTCCCAGACACAATTCAGAGCTTTCTCCATGAATGAGTGACTGTAATGCAGTATTAACTGAACGTTTTAACACAGAATATTAGATGTGTTTGGTGAATAGCATCTGCTGAAACTGAAATGCACTCCTGTCTTTGTTGAACACCGGTGTGAATGCATCAACCTCAACGAGGACTCAAACTTTTATCTCTTCAAATGGCTTTTTGGCTCTTTTCCCACATCCTATGGACATATACAGTATCGATTAGTGCCGAACAGAAGAGATACAGTTTCTACTGCGTTATATCTGTGCCATAATATGCAGTATTTTAGACAGCTTCATTAATTGTAATGGGAGTGATTTAGTTTTGGTATATCAAAATAGTAACCTGTAAGCCATTTACATTCTCTTCAAATGAGGTTAAGACATTCATATTTATAATACGAGTTATAATTGATTTTTTGAATTTATTGTATTTAAATTATAAATACTCCTAATGATTGATACATATGTCATTTTTACACGTTTACATTTTAACACACACGCACACGCACACACACACACACACACACATCTTTTAATGCAATGTTTCCAAAGCTATAAATAAATGCTTATATTCAGAAAAGCTACATAATTCCTCAGCATTACTGGCTCAAAGAGCTCAGAGGACACTTGTGAAGTCTTTAATAACAGTGATATGTTTGAGTTATGATTCATTTAGCTCAACCCGGCCTAACTGCATATGAAGCGCAATATGCACGTGGAAGGCGGAGGGGGGTTGAGGGGGGGTCAGCGTTCCTGCCACTGGGACACACTGAGCATTAAGAAATGCTGGATTCATTAAACTGTCACTGTAAATCTCTGTCCACACACACACACACACACACAGAGAGAAAGAAAGAGAGTGAGAGTGTGTCAGTCAGAAAGATGGACAAAAGAGATGGAGTCTCTGATGGAAGGCAATATAAATGATAGAAATTGAAGACAGAAAAGGACCGTCAGTTATTTTTATCTTTAGTTTATTCTTATCTACTTCCTTAATTTCTTCCTTTTTAGTAAATTCATTGATTGCC
The DNA here is from genome assembly GCA_037043235.1 of Rhodeus uyekii. Taxonomy (NCBI): domain Eukaryota; kingdom Metazoa; phylum Chordata; class Actinopteri; order Cypriniformes; family Acheilognathidae; genus Rhodeus; species Rhodeus uyekii. The sequence goes on from JAWRVZ010000170.1 coordinate 448,733, forward strand.
CCCACGTAAACCCTTCACTGCTATCATGTTATTATGCCATTTATTCATCACTACAGAGTAGCTGCATTCTGACAAAATTAACTAAATTAGCAGCATATAATTGGCAAATATAAAATTGTATACATTTTTTTTTGTGTGCAGACATTTGTAATACTACTTGCTCTCTTTATTATTGTTATTTTTCATTATGTTTGGCTAATTTTCATAACTTTTAAACACTTAACTTGAACCACACCACTTGTGAATTATACCTTGAATTAGTCAAGTTGTTATTTTTTTATTTTTTTATTGTTATTATTTTATTTGATGGTTTAGTTTAACCTTTTATTTTACTGTTTTGTTTCTTTTCTTATGTAAATGCGTTTTTTATTTTATTTTACTTTGGGATTTTTATTTTATTGTTTAGTTTCATTTTATTTTACTTTATTGTTTATTTGATTTGATTTGTGTTATTGTACTGTTTATTTTATTTTTTATTTTGCACCTTTAATCATCGTTCACAGCTTTCATGCAAATACTCTGGCAACATGCATGTACAGCTGTATCATTCCACCAAAGCACATATAAGTTCAATTGAACTGAAGAGAAACCCAGATAGAATAGAATAATCAGCTGCTACAAAAACAAACACTCATATCTTTACAAGACCTCGAGGATGCTTGGCCCCGGGCAGCAGAATCAGCCTGAGACAGCAGGTTGTGCTCCGATCCTCGGCTCCAAACACCAGGGTGGCTCGTGTTCTCCCTCACCTAATAATGTGGAATTATCTGCACAGCAGAATAAGTACATAAGGGAGCCTGAGCATCAGCGCTTATGACGCTAATGAGGGAGTACGATGCACAGGTGCATCATATATCATAAACTCTGATGATAAAGTTATTTTTCATTAGTACTTTAGAGATGAGGTGCTTTAGAGAGTTTGCAGCGTGCCCACGCAGTGTAGGTGGGCTCAATGAGTTAACAATGTTAGTTTAAAAGAACAACACGGCTTTGTTGCAGTGGTGTGTGGCGGACTAAAGCCCCTCTATCGCTTTATTTATCTATCTTTTTAGTCTGACATAAACTCATGTTCCAGTTGCACGTGATGTTCACATGATTTCCAGGTTAAAAGCATACGGAACACCAATAAAACTAATACATATTATAATGTTATTATAATATTATTATAGAGGTCAGTACGATAAAAATCCCAGCTATAAAAGTATATAATATATATCAGCATTACGAATAAAAGTTTTCAATTGATCAAAAGAGGCAGTACATTTATAATGATACAAAGTATTTCAAATAAATGCTTTCTATTCATCAAAGTTTCCACAAAAATATTAAGCGGCACAATATTTTTCCAATATGATAATAATGATAAATGTTTGTTGATCATCAAAATTATCAAATCAGAATGATATCTGAATGGATCATGTGACACTGAAGACTGGAGTAATGATGCTGAAAATACAGCTTTGATCACAGGAATAAATTACACTTTAAATAGTAATGATATTTACAGTATTATTATTTGTGTGTGTGTGTGTGTATGAAAATATTCTGTAAAAACTGTGTTAAACTTCACAGGCATGGAGATGAAACTTTTAATTAACTTAATTTTATTTAAAACATTTAATTTAATTGAAACAGACACTCAGCAAGTGTCATATACACATTTTTGGTTTCAACACTTGGTTGGTTCCTTTTCATTTTTAAGTTTTTAAACCTAGGAAACTGGCAAAAAAAAGTCTAAATCCAAGCATAAGAGCATAAGGCAGTGCAACAGTAAACGTAGCTTTAAGTACAGTATTCAATCAAGGTCAAAATAAACGAGCAGCTGAAAAGAGATAAATATTAATATTACCAGCATCATTTCTATCCAGACATGAGTACATTTCTCAGAGGAACCCAAAACTGAAGGTAACTTGTGAGAACTTTTAGTTTAGTTTTGACTTGTTTGATTTGGATGGGATTAAAATCACAGAATACGTCTGTGAAAGATGAGTATACGTGGCATCCTCAAGGTAAAATGGCTCTAAAAACATGCTGATTACTTCCACACCTTTATCCGACAGAATTAGTTTTATATTGGAATATATAATAAATAAACTGTACAATATATTTTTTAATTGCAGTATTTTAAAAAGGCATCTGAAATAATAAACTAAATGCAATGTAAAAAGTGTAGATTTTTCAGTAAATATAAATACTGAAATATCTGAAACGCTTCCAGTTCTACTTTTCCACAGAATAGATACACAATACCAGCTAATCTCTCTCTCTCTCTCTCTCTCTCTCTCTCTCTCTCTCTCTCTCTCTCTCTCTCTCATTGAGTTACACACAGACCCTTCCTCTTCTCACTCGCTTTTGCTCCAGATAAATAATTGTCTTGAATTTCAGCATAATTACACTCTTTTCCACTGATTTTGGGCTCACACCCAAAGTGCGCGCACATAAAGTCGGCTCTCGGCACTAAATCATGTATAATACACACAAAATAATGCGAGTATTCACGTAAACACAGTCAGATATGTTTTAAGTGAATGTAACGGAAACAGTAAACAGTTGTGTAACGGAACCATGTGTCAGATCTTAAAGTGACAGCAGCCTAATATTCCTGCTGCCAAATTATGAGATAATACTAAAAATCTCTAAAAGTATCAATGTCAAAATGTTGGCCAGTGAAAATGATTAATGGCTAGTAACTTTGGAAAACCACTAGCCGCAGTCTATATGTATGTATATACAGTGGAAATATGTATACAGAGCGTAAGTACAAACCAGGAAAAAGAAAACACTCTGACAAACATCACAAATAAAAGAAGTAAAATAGAAACAGTAGATTATGCTGTATAACAGTCAGCGGTAGAGCGGCATCTCTCTCCTCACTCAAACACACTCTCCTCCCCGTGCACGCTCACACCAGAACAGCACGCACACAGCATACGCTGCTTTTCCGAACATAAACATAAAGTAGCCGTTAGAATCTCTGCTGTTAGATGGTGCACATGTGCCTTTTGTTGTTAGCAAACATATACAGTGTATATACATTTTTATAGCATGCCGATCGCTTCATCAAACAAATCGCCATATAGCTTTTGTCGACATAACCGGATTCCACTGTACAGTAGTACCTCGAGTACCATGAAAAATTCAAGTTACGAAAGCAAAGACGAAACTTTTTACTGCTCTACATATGAAAAGTTTTCAAGATATGAAAGGTTTCTGAAAGTCCGAGATTCGCCCCATAACAATTTTGAAACTTGCGCCGCACGCCGCCATCTTAGTTATAGTAACTCGCCACCATCCTCCTGCTCTCCCATTGGTTCCTGATGCTAGCCAAGCCATGAGATCCTTCTCTCTAATTGGACAGCATCCCTCCCATCATGCATCTTCTATACGTACGTGCTGGCGTGCTTTAGCTCAGCCACTCCACACCCGAAACTTTACATTTTTGTGTTTTCGTAAAGTTAAGTGTACGTACGTTATCTGCCGTTTGTCCTCCTCCTCCTCTGCCGCCACTTTCGGAGAGAGCCTCACTCGAAAGGTAAGCTTCGACATTTTACGTTATTTCATTGTTTATAGGTCAATTTAGCTTTATTATGAAATTGAATGGGGTGTTTTTGGAGGGCTTGGAACGGATTAGCCATTTTACATGTAAAATGTGTTCCAAGATACGAAAAACTCATTATACGAAGGCCGCCTCGGAACGGATTAATTTCGTATCTCGAGGTACCACTGGATATATATGTAGATAAAATAATCTGTAAACATTTAAACAATATATGCAGTATATATATATTTATACTGTACATATTGTTTAAATGTTTACAGATGACTTTCTTTGTGTATGCGTTCCCCATTGAAAACAGCCTTTGTTTGTTGATGGCGTATGCCGAGACATTCGGTCCGGAGACCGTTCTGAACGGCAGCGTTTCCTGCTCCGTCGCGGGTGCTCTGTTGATTCTCATCACATCCACAGGCCTCGGCATGTCACGGCCAATCACGTCAATGCTGTGATGCGCCACAGGATGAAGATGAGGATGAGGCGGAGGAGGTTGTGGTAGTGGAACACAAGCGCCCGAAGGCTGCAGCTCTCCTCCCAAACCCCTGTCGAGCATCACAGTAATCATCAGTAATCCTAATAATCAAGCCTTCTCCGTGACCAACGGGGGTGTTACCATGAAAAAGATGTTTCCTGCAGGGAAAAAAGCAGGTAAATAAATATATAAATTAAGAAAGAAGTACCTAAATTTAGAAGACAGACCCTCTCGGGCGTCCTTTCCTAAAATAAATGTGCTTAATATTTCCTGAGACTAGATTCAGCAACCTACTGAGACACCCGTGTCAAGATCGCTTGACTGTCTCGCTTCCTTCTTAATAAAGCTGTCCGAGAGCGTTTTGCTCTACGTAGAACGACAGCAACATATGCTCTCAGCTCTCACTTACTTGGGGCTGACATCAGAATTGAAATTTTATCTGAAATGCACCCATATAGATCCGACGGTTTCTGACAGAACAGCAATTCGAACAGTGACGTTTGAATTACGGTTAATAGCATGGGACGTCTGTCATATCCTGCACTGATGGGAGGGAATTGGGATCTTTGTAGTTAGGATTAAGATGAGAGCATCTGTGGTCAGGATTTGGATGTTAGGTTATGCCATGTAGATCATTACACTGCCATTCAAAAGTGTGTTGTCTTGAAGACTTTATGGTTTTGAGCTCAGCAAGGCTGTATATTTGGTCAAATATATGCTAAAAACAGTAATGTTGTCAATTTTTTTAATAAATTGTAAAATGTAATTTATTCCTGTGATCAAAGCTGTATTTTCAGCATCATTACTCCAGTCTTCAGTGTCACATGATCCTTCACAAATCATTCTGATACATACAAACATATATGATTATTATCGTATTGGAAAAATTTTGTGCCGCTTAATATTTTTGTGGAAACTTTGATGAATAGAAAGCATTTATTTCATGCTCAAATAAACATTTCTTGTTGTTATCAAAGTGGAAAACGTAGCGTACAGGATGGAAGTAATGTCTAAATTCATAATGAAAGTGCATGAGGCAGTACAGCAATCCATTTAGCCTTAACTCCAGCTTTCTACGAAGATCCTGGAAAAGCATTGGGAAAATATTATACCAGCATCATTTCTATCCAGACAGGATTAGATTTCTCAGAGGAGCCCAGAACCGAAGGTAATTTGTGAGAACTTTTAGTTTTTGCGTGAGAACTTAAAATCACAAAGTACGCCTGTGAAGAATAGAGTTTACGTGGCATCCTCAGGGAAAACAAGATTGAGTAGAGTTTTTAGAGGCAATGACTCATTAATAAAAAGCATCTTTAATAAAATCTCAAAACGAAAACATCATTAAAGAGCACATCCCTCTTTTTGCTCCTTATGAATGAACAACGACGAACTGCAAGCACTGCGTTCCCAGTTGCCCGCAATCCCACGATTACACCTGCCCTCTGAATTTTAATTCAGAATCCCAACTCTTCTTCTCAAAACAGGCTAAAACAACCAAGTGTTTCCTAATTAAATGTTCTGGTTATGCAAATGATTCATCCAATTTAGGGCTTCATTAAATAATTGACTTCTCTTCTGGGGAACAACTTCCAGACTTGCAGGATAATTGAGGGCAGTTCCAGGAGAGCAAAGGGACAGCGAGTAATCCATTCTGCTCTTCATTCCAGTCGCTTGATTACGCTCAGAGTTTTCACCTCATTTCTCATCTTCAAAAGAATTCCCAACCTGATCTCACGGGACAGCACGTATTTCACGAGGTGACAATATTGAATGAGTTTGTATGATTTGATTCATACAAAAACAGACGATTATCAAGTGAATCTCAATATAAAGGACCACCCCTAAACTTATGTATCTTGAGGGGCAGGGAAAGTGTAGGTCTCATTTCTAGGTTTCACATTTAAAGGGTGTTTGTGGTGAATATTTAGATCTGGTGATTTTATTCATACTTTCTTTGTTTAGCTCATCTAAAAACAACATGACCGCCTTTAGTGGGAAATCTGCTCACCTTCAGATAAAAGTTGATATATTTCACATATTTACAATATTTAAACTTAAAACATTAGCTTATCATGTATATGTTGAAATGTTATGCATAAGAGTTTTTCATAATCTTTCTGTAATTGTTTGTATCCTCCAGGATACGTCGCCCCTTTTGGGGTGTAAATTCATTGACAAAAGTACAACCTTTTAGCCAAATGAGTAAAACATTTATTCTCTCATAACTTAAACTAAAGTCATGTGTTAGGTAAATGTTTATCTTATAAAAATCCTTAAAAGATTTATGAGGAAAAAAGACTTTACTTGACAAAAAAAGTATACTTCAGGGGACAGAAGGCATGAAGTATATTGTGTACAACAATTTTTTCAGCAATTTGGTTATACTGATTATTTATTGGCCCTAGAAATGTCTGTATTAAATGGGATACAAAAGGCTAATACAGTAATACCTTGAGATATGAGCATAATCTGTTCCAGGACTGAGCTCGTAACTCGAATTGCTCGTAAAATGTAGTTTTAATTATGAGGTCCCAGCTTAATACTCGTGAATCTCTCGTCGCCCCCGGTAACCTCCCGCTGTAAAACCAAGCTGCCTCTAGTGGAGATCATACACAATTACCCCATAAATGAGTGCTCCGAGTGCTGAACACCTCTAGCGTCTGTAAGCTGCTCGTATCTCAAATATTTACTCATATCTCAAAGCAAAAATGCTCGAAGGCTTGCTCGTATCTCGGAATACTCGTATGTCGGGGCGCTCATATCTCAAGGTATTACTGTATATTCATTAATAGACATTATACCTATTGTTCAACAGACTACAAAGAGTGTTTAGTTTAAGTTATTTGAGAATAAATGTTTTAATAATTTGCCAAACAAACATAATTTTTTCAATGAATTTGAAATTTCTCATGTTGGCCATGTATCCTGGGAATACAAACATTAAAATAAAAAAATAAAAGTCATATTTAAAAAAAAAAAATCATGAAATTGTATTGTTTGTGTCAAATGTATTGTTTAAATGGCATTAAATTCATTTTCTGATTTATCTTTATGGCTTATGGTTAAGAGATCATACAAATTAGTCACCAAATTCAGCAAAACTTAAAATAGTTTTGAATTGCTGTGAGATCGTGTTGGAATTCCGTTGGCCTAATTTGGGAAGTGAAATGAAAACAATTAATAGGATTAAGTTCTGCAATGTTTGGCTGTAATTTTGTCCTTAACTGACCTTGTGTGTAGCCGTGGCTGGCAACAGTTAACGTGTCCAGGTGTACGGCTCACTGAAGCTGTCACAATGCATGCGAGTAAAAGCTGCAAATACATATTCAAATGTATTCATAACTTATTTACACAGAGTGAGCACATTATAAATGCTAATACACCCACATGAAACACTGCCTCTTTTTTGTGGTTGCAGCAAACAACTACTAAATGGGTTTGATGGAAGTGTGAAGCTTGTATAGTGTATTGTAATGTGACTAAACTAAATGCATAACTGCAAGTATTATTTACCCGACATGCAAAAGAACATTTCTCAATCCGGCATCTGCGCCAGGATGAATCACACATGGGAGCATTTGAACTTCCGGAGAGGGCACAAATCCGCCACTGGCATTGAACTGAACGTAACATTTCATCATTTGCAGATGCAAAGGAGAACTACATAAAACAGAATGCAGCAGCTATAGAAGGTAACGCTCTTTTTTCTGAGTTCAGTCGAGACCGAAGACCCGTTTTGCTTTTGACTTTTATTAAACAGATGTATATTGTATGAAACCATTGTACTTAAGTTATGACACCTTTGGGCAACCGTAAACAGCTGACAGTTATGGACTATATTGCGTTTTATTGAACGCTTTTATTCAGAAAATAGCTTAAATAGTGACATAAGAGGCAAGGCTGTGTCATGCATTAGAGCACCCAGCATGTTGTGGCTTATTGCCTTAATAAGTAACAAGCCTAAAGCCTGAAACATCTTTAAAGGGGTCATGAACTGCAGTTTTTGAAAAAATATTTTTTGGATGTTTCATGAGGTGCTCTTAATATTAGTAACTAACGGTGGCAGGACTTTTACATCAAAATGTCTCTGGCTTCAGTGTAAAAATCGACTTCTGTGATTGGCTCTACAAATTTTCTACACATTTGCATATGAAATAAGCATTACATGTGAAACTCTCTCAAAAATATTGACTACGCTTTTACTATTACAGCTGTTGAGATTAACTAATCTTAAGTATTATATTTAGACCTATTTCCGTCACATGAAAGGCAGATGAGCATCTTAGCCGATGACAGACATGTGTGAAGTTGACCTTTTAATCACTGGCTTGATTTACTGACGGTTAAACAGCAGTAAATCATTTTGAGACGAAGAACGTCTGGCTGTACATGAACCATTTGATATAAAAAAAATCAGAGATTAGGCAGTAACATGATACACTTACATGTGGCATTACTGTCAGGTCCATATCTTTTTTTGCAAAGCCTGTGCCGAAATTGTAACTGATTTACCAAAGAATCCCCAGTGAAATGTTCTGAACAAACGAATACGAAAACAAATTCAGTTGAAAATAAAACCACTTTCCGTTCCACTAACACCAGGATCCTTTGGAAGGGAATGTTGTTTTTAGTCCAGTCATCCTGTAACGTTCTTCTCATCTCATTAAGGTGCCAGTGGACGGGGTCAAATGTGTGATGATGTAGAAGTAGGCATTGATTTGACTCTGCAGAGCTGGTCTTTCGTTGCACAGTTGCGTCATAATGTGACAAAGTCCAAAAACAAGTCATTTTCTGAGCTTGGTTTCAATAACAGCTGTTTTTGGACAAACAAAGAAGTTTTGAGTTCTAAAACTGTCAAAAGATCAAAGAAAATGTGATTTCTCAATTAAGGACCCCTTTAAGCGAGGATGTGAAGGCAGATGCTTGATTTCATGCATAATTGCATTCCAAAATGTGCTGCATTCTCAGCATTGCTGCAAATGGTGCTATAGCTATAGTCTTCTTTTGTAATGAGTTTTCTCTTCCAGAGTTTGATGACAGACATTTTAAGGACGCCCCTTTGAGATCTGGAATGCAGAATGCACTAAATATCGGCAGTGCGTTGACCAAGCGTTTGCGCCTCCATTCACTAAATTGCATACCATTTATTTGAATGAACGTTATTAAATACATTTGTTAGGCACTTGGGTTATTTCTACAACAGGCTCATAGGAACATAATCTCATGATTTATTTACAGATTAATTTTTAGACTGTTAAGCATATTTTTGAGATTAATTACACATTTAAAAGCATTACATTTTACAAAGTTGATGCATTCAGCTAATTTGACATTGCAGCTGTTGTTCATTTATTCTGTTTTGTCTGTTCTGTACAAGTTCCCAATTATCGAGCTATGTTACTTCACAGTTGCTAAGCTGTACCAAGCCAGATTGATCTTTGGGCTACATGGAGATAACAGGTTAATAATGGAGCATGTTTGGCCTTTTGTCTGATGTTCCAGTGGTGGTTGAACTTGAAGAGCTGCAGTAAGAGATTTCAAGAGGAACCTGTAGTTTAGCTGAGCGAGAGGCAATCAATGATGGCTTGATTACCTACATAAAACCAAAGGTGTAAGGTGGCAGTTTGTGCTTTATACTTTTCCCGTGAACCTCTGTGCTCAAACAACCTTTGGCATTATTTGACAGTAAGTATGAAGACATGAATAAATTAAGATATTATGAACATTAACATCATTATTATCCTTAAAACTGCTTTGAAAAAATGTGTGTGGTGAAAAGCGCTATAGAAATACATTTTGCTTGACTTGAACATTGAAAGTGTCTTTTGGCATGCAAATGGTTCTTGAGTTTTTACACTGCTTTGTTGTGTTTCTGTTTCGTAGGTTTTGCCTAACATATTACGTTTACTGTCTCTGCAATATAATTTAGGGTTTATCAGCCTTTCTTATTTAAATCATTAATTATATTTCACGCAATGACAAGAAAACAAACATGATGTAAATAAAGATAACTAACTAATCTTCAAGATTTGTTTCAACTTTTAATATCTTAATACTTAAGTAGATTAGGACACAGGATATTACAGTGACATGAAAATGCACTGCATAACAATAAGGATTCTGTACTTGATGTACCTTGTAGTAATCAAAAAGAAGCTATTCCTTTCAAAACATGGCCATAGGCTAATTAGAACTACTGTTACAGGACAAACATATACTAGATGTTATAGTGGAGGGCTGTGACATGCTAGTAGTTTTGTTGAGTAAGATGTTCTGTGTAATGAGTCAATCTGACTGATTCCCAATCTGATGCAAATCTGTGTACCACAAGACACATACACAGACATTTAACATCCTTTCATGACTCAGCGGACTGTGATTGTCTGATCACTTGACAGAATGCAGTGCCTGGTAACAGTGGCAGTGTGATAGAGTGTGTTCAGAATTCCCTGAGGCGATCAGCTGTCATGCTTGTGCCTCCATGTGCCAGGGGGGTTGCTTAAAGACAAGCCAAGTTAATTAGCGTTGTCAGTCTCTACCCCTCAATATCTCTTAGTGCCCCCTCTGAGACACCACTGAGTTGAACACCAGCCCCAAAGCTACAGACAAGCTAAAAGTACTCTCAATATCTACCGCTGTCATACATTTGACCCTAAACTATTCTTATTCCGTGGATTGCCTCACAAGAAAATGGAAGGAGATCAAAGACTTGATTATTGAAGGGAACTTATGACATCTTAGCTTTTTTGAGGCAGTTTTACATTTTAAGAATCCTACGTAGGTAATCCTCAGATGCGGTTTTATGCTAGACTCAACTTCCTGTGTGTATGTGTTTGACAAAAGTACACGATTCAGAAATACAAACCTCGATTTTGCAACGTTACTGAACCTAATGTCCTTTTTCTGTGTTTCCACCTTTCTCAGATGTTCCAGTTCTGTTCCTATCAAGGAAACGATGAAGTGAGCGACACAAGCAAAGAAACTCAAGGATAAGTGTGAGAGATAATGTCAACTTGAAGAGATGCATTGCCTAGTCCTGGTCTGTCAAGATATGCTACACCAGAGAGCACTGTTCGCTCAAGCTTTGGGTTGGAAAGTAGGGCATTAAAGGTGTCTGGATATCCTCACCTGGTCAGCCTGAAAACGGTGTCCTATTAACATTTTATTTGCCTTGATGTTTTTGGGACAAGCATGGTTACTGTTTCTGCATATGTACTATGTGACGTGAGATTTTTTTCTTGGCTATGAAACCATGATGCAGACGTCGCTGACATACTCGCAAGCCTACCCTGCCAATGTTTCAGGCTCTTTAGGACTGACACAAAGAGAGTTTCACCAAGGTCGCTCATTGAGTGTTTAAGTGCCCCTGTGGACTAATGGGGCTGAAGCTCAGGATACACCCAGTCCCTCTTTTGCATTTAAAGACACTTGCTTACAAAGACTCTTCGTGCCAAAACCAGGACCTACTCTGACAGCATTACCACAAAGACTGAAACAGAAACCCTCAGTCATGTGACCTGAGGAAAGGACCAGTCACATGCTCTGCTGCCATCGGCTGGTCTGTTTTGTTATTTTTTTTGTTACTGCAGCATTTATCATGTTCAGAGTTTGCCAAATGTGAAATATACTGTGAACTACAACTGAATTTTTTTTAAATCTTAATACTTTATTCACATTTGACTTGTGAAAGCAGACAAAAAAACCCACACAGTCAAAATATTATTTACATCTATGGTCCATAAGCTACTCTTGTATAACATGGTGAGCAAAGAGCCCAACCATTTGCCAACTGTTCATAGCCACAGCAATGGCAACCCAGACAAAACACCCACCACCGTGACTGTGCGCTCAGTGCTCCTCAACCGGAACTCTCCAGATATTGAAAGCAGACTAAAACGCAGACGAAACCGCACGCAGCAGGTACGCTTTAAAGATTTGGAGGATGACGATGAGTCTAAGGACAAAAATGAAAAGGTGAGGAGTAAGAGTCCAACAGAGGTTCCAAAGTGGCAGAAAGAGTTAACAAATGGGCCCTCGCTGGTTGGAGCGGTCCGAGGGGACATGGAAAAGACAATTGGAGCTGTGACAGCATTTCTGAAGAGAGCACCACCGCACCCACTTACCCCTGGGCCTACCAGACGCTGCTGGGTCCCAACGCATCCATGTTCGCTCACACTGCCGCTGCCAACTCAGCCATGCAGGAGTACAGCCATCCAAACTTCACCCAGTTTGCAGAAGCCTCCCTCGCTCTCCGCCACACAGACTCGTAGTCACAGCTTGGGTGGAGGCTGGGATGATGAAGACTCCTCAGATGAGTTGACCGCACAAGTCTACATTCCATCTTGTAGATCACAGAAGACTTCTATCCAACATTGTACCCCCGCTGAGCAATCAAGGTGCCAGAAAACTGAGGACAATCAAACTGCCTCTGTGGGTACAGCAACACAACTCCAGCATCCACAAAAACAGTCAAGAAGAAGGGGGAGGAGGAAATCCTTAAACAGAGCAGCAAGTGATCCTGGGAAACATGAGCCTCCTTGTAGTTCTCCTACTAAAACTGTGCACAGAAGCCATCAACATACTGACCAACCTAAGAAACAAACGTCCAAAGCTGTGGCACACAGAACTTCGTCAGATATCGTGCGCCCACAGCGTTCCCCCACACCCAACATAGCTCACAATACGCAATGTAATGTCTCTTCTGCACAGACCGAAGCTAGCAGTGATTCAAAAATCCAAACTCTCTCACACAACACAAGCTCTTTGCACACAGCCGAGGTAGATCCTGCATCTTGTCCGTCTCACACCACACCACCTCCACCAACCACATGTCCCAAAGAAACATCACAATGTTTCCCACCACAGGCTGTTACACAGAACATCGTTTTGACCCCCACTGTACTGGAGCCTTTGTGCACTACCACAGCACAAGTCATGTCCACTGACACCAAAAACGCTAAATCATGCATGCCTCCTACTGAATCTACAGGGCGTTGTTGCACACCTGCCATTCAGACTACAGAAAATTGTAAGACTCCCCCAGTATCTGATTCCCAATGCATCTCAGATTCATATACAGATCCCACAACTCCTGCTAAACCCAGGCTCTGTTGCCAGATGCTGGAGGAAACCATTCCATGCTCCAACAATGCTGGCTTCAAGACAAAATCCTGTTCTCAAGGAACACCTGCAGTTGCCTCTACATTCAGTTCCACACAGCCATGCCAGAAGACTCCAACACAACCCATGGCATGTGATAAAACATCAAATCAACCTGTGTATTCTGTGATATCTCCAACACAACCTATAACTCCTATTCAGTCTGTGCCAAGCTGTCAGATTTCTAATCAGAATGAGCCATTGATTAGAACCCCTACCCTTCCTGTACAGACAGCGCAATCTCCTATATCAGCGACACACATCTCAAATCCTGTTCACCCCACATCATCTTGTAAAATTCCAATGCAGTCTATCCCGTATTGTGTCAAAGACAAACCAAAAACTTTTGGCTCTCCAACACAACCTGCTGCATCTCATACGATTCCTACACAAACAATCATTAAGTCACTTCCTTCCGAGCCAACCTGTGCCACCCCTCCACACCCTGTCTCACATTTTAAAGGCCCCACTGCTGCTGCAGCACACACCATACCTATTGCTCAAACTGCAGTACATTGCATTTTGGATCAGCAAAATGTGGCAACCCATGTGAATCCTTCCATACCCGTTCTGATTTGCAGCCCTTCCACACAACCTGCACCAGGTAAATTTTCAGTTCAAGCATTTCAACACTGCAACTCTAGTGTGCAAAATGCAGTCTCTTGCAGTAATCCCTCTCAAATCATGCAACACTTTAAGACAACAAATCAAACAGTACCACACTCCAAATCATTTCCACAAAATATGTCACCCATTCTCTGTCCACGTGAGGCAATGATGTATGCTAGTAAACCCCAAGAAACTGTGCTTCCCTCTGCTAATTTCAGGCATTCCTTACCTCCTTACGCCTGCCCTCCACAGACTGCTCTACTGTACTCTAACACTGGGGCGAGCCCCTCCCCTCCTCAGGCCTTCTGCTGCACTCAGGACAGACGAGACAGGAGAGAGTTCATGCTTCCTCCCCCACCCCCACCACCGCCTCCTCCATACACCCCCCGCAAAGAGGGCTCCTCAACTCCAGGACAGCCCCGCAAGCCTCCTGTCCCCAAAGCTGAGAGCAACAAACCAGAAAAGGACAGCATGAAAACTGGGGTAGCGAAGCCAAAGGTAGAACCAGGATCTCACCATCAGGCAGGTGAAACCCCACCTCCTATCCCTCCCAAAACTAAGGCAAGAGCTACAGTGAGGCCCACCTGTTTAAGCAGCCGACGAGCAATCCTTGGCCCAGAATCTCAGTCCAATGCAAATCACTTGTCTCCTGCTGCGGGGATGAATCCCCAAGCTCCCCTTGGACCAGCGGAGGGCCAAGCAGACACACTGCGGCAGGTGCAGGAGCTACTGGGGGGGCTCATGTCTGGGGCTAAGTGTAAGCTAGACCTGGCAAAGGCAAAAGAGAAACTGTTTGGCCCAAACGGCCCTCTGTATGACATTGGGGCTCTGCAGTCTCAGCTGCACAGCCTGGAAGGGGTGTTGGAAACCAGCCAGAACACCATCAAGGTTTTACTGGACGTCATTCAGGATCTGGAGAAGAAGGAGGCTGAGCGAGATGGGTGAGTAAGAGAGTGAGTCAAGGAAAGGAGACAAACTGACAATGCCTAAACATATGTTGTTGGTAAAGTCAAAATGGGTAAATCTCCTCATTTTCATGGCTGGTAGAAAGAAGAAATGAGTGAACATAAACAGCAGGAAAATGTTCCAATCCTCTGCTTTTCCCAATTATCCTGAGTTGATTGTTATTAACATGTTCCAGCAGTAATAGCTGTGATGCTTTTTAAACCACTCGTCAAGTTCATCACTGAGGGATATGATTGTTTTAAGAAGGACAGTATTTTAGCTTGTCTTCATGCTGAAAGATGTGCCAGGTTTCTTTACAGTCTAAAGAATGTGCCGATAACTTTTACTTGAAAAGTCTCAAGTAGGATGTGAGAAAGCAATTTTGAGTGTTTGCCATTCTGAAAGACACTACTTTGAGAGACGTCAAGTCTCAGTTTTATTGCTCTACACACAAAAAATAAAAATGTTCCATGACCTTAATTAAACTACGGAAGTATTTTCTGTCAACTATTTTGAATTAAGCCTTTTCAAGAAAAAACAAAGCTATTTTGTTTGTGTTTGCATCTAGATGTATGGATTTCTGTACTTTTAGTTATGGCCAACAAAACAAGTTAATGCAGTACCAACAAAAAGGAAATTTAAATTTATTGCACAAAGTGGCATCAAGACGTTGAGGAATTATTTTGGAACCGTTCATTTGAATTAACTAAACTGAAAAAGTCCAAACATTTTTTTGGGAGTGTGCAAACACATTTATTATTTTCTGTAACATCATTTTAACAGCATAATTTGTGATATGCTTTGTATGCATGTGTAAATCTGTCAAGTTATGGGAAAATTAATCAAAACAAATCCTTAGCCTCATTATCAGCCATCAGCTATTCACGGGCCATGAACCATGAAAAAAACATTCAGCCCTGATGTGCCTTGTCAGACACTGCTTAAACACAGCTGCAAGTATATTTTTATGAATTGTATACAAACTATGCATAATTATGGTATGATGGCATCATAAAAGCATATTAAGACCTTTTGATATCATGTGCCTGTAATGAGGTAGAGTTACTCACTTACAGGGGTAGTTTCTGAAAGGAAAGCCTCGACACTTTCATTCTTCTACAGAAAAAAAAATCAATTTCCAAAATAAAAAGCAAAAGGCTGAAATCTTTTAAAAATTCATGTCTGTGGCATACGAATGATGGACCAAACGTGCACTCAGATCTCAGATAGTGGCTCTGTGTTCTTTTTCACACTTACTGGCTTGATCTTTGTTGTTTATTTATATCTTATATAAGCTGTTGTTTTATAAGCTATTTCTTTCATATGTGGAAAAATAACATGCATAGTGATATTTAATCACTTTTTTTAACATGCATTTCTTTTTTGTAGCATGTCTGTTTTTTGTTTTCAGAACGAACTGAAGTGAAATAACACGTCATGTGGCAGAAACATGTAATTTCTTCTTCTTATTGGTCCTTATTGGTAATTTCTTCTTCTTAATTTCTTTTTCTTCTTATTGGTCCTGTTTAGACCTGGTATTAAGATGCATTTAGGTCGAAAGTAGATGACGGTTAGTACAGGTGTAAACGGAGATCTAGAACATTTTGAGCATGCCACTTCCAGTGGTAGCTGAAAATGCATTTGACCAGATTGCTTAAGTGTAAACACACATGTGGTCGAATGTGTTCAAACAGCCACAAAAGACCACCTACTCTCCATCTACTGACCTAATGAGTGAACATTATGGGATGGGCTCTAGCCTGCCGGGATTTAAACTTTGTCGGCTGAAGACCCAAGTTTGGTTTGAAGATGAAAATGTACCAAGCTCAATGTTTTTTCTCCATTCCTGATTTCTATAGCGTTCGGCTTTTCTTGCGGCTGTCAGAGCAGAAACGAAATCTGCTGCTATCCATTTGTGCTTCCGCTGTCTCTGGGTGCGGTCAATGATCTGAAAACCTTCGTCTTGAAAAAATCAGGACAGAAGTGGTTGAAAGTGGATAAAAGAGATGGATTAAAACACCAGGTGTAAATGAGAATGTGTCTCCCTCGACTACTTGAAGGAAGTTTTGATAAACTACAAAATGCATCTTAATATCAGGTGTAAAAACTTGTGGAAAACATGAAAACAATATATTTACTTATTGCTAACAATTATTTGGTGCACATTAATACAAAGGAAAATGCAATAACTAATCTTCCTTTCACACAAGTGTCCTTTTTAGCTATAACCAAGCTCTCTTATGTTTCATCTTCTTTCCTCCATCTGCATTTTCACAATCTGATCAATTTCTGATAGATAGAATCAAGCCTTGTCCTACATAGTTTTTTCTTGTTGGATATGGAGGGAAATGGCTTATGAATTGCATAAATCAACAGAATCCTGAGTGTATGGACTACCACATCTGATTATGTTACAGAACAGCAACAGGTTTTCTTCTTTTCAATTAGTTTTGGTACGCTAGTGAAGTAACTCCTCTGGGTGACATAAAGCTTGGGAAGAAAATTAACTCATAGACTTCTAGGACTCTTTAGGTCAGTAAATGCATGATGGAGAATATCAGAACTCACAACTAGAACAGTGGAGCTAAAGTCACTCAGCCGACTCTGCCCCGGTTCAGACATGACTAGCTTAAGAGAAGGCTTCCAGAAGACACTATGGCCTACATTAGGGCATTTTCTTACTTTTGGGAGGGTATTTACAGAATGCAGAAGTGGGACAGTGCTCAGGAGATAACACAGATCTGTGGACAGGGGAAGGAATCTCAGTTTTTTTTTCTTGAACGACCATGCAACACAAACAGAGGCAGATATCAACATGATTTCACATTTAAACTCTCCGACATGTGCAAAACATGCAGAAACAGACTTGGAAACCAATAGGACTGCTGTTGCACTTCTCTTAAGTAAAAACAACAATTCAATGGTTAGTTGCCATCATTTACTCATGTTGTTCAAAACCTGATTTTCTGTCTTTGTTTAGGACAAAATATAATGAGCAGATTGCATTGTCAAGGTTGGATTGCGAAAATGTTTTAAGATTTAAAAGGTATGATGGAGCAAATCACATCTTCAATGAATCTAGCGTTTAATATGACTTTATAAGACATATAGTCATATGGACTATAATCTTTTTATCTTTAGAGCCCGACAGGCAAATATACCTGTATGTTATATGGAAAGCAATAACATGGAGAACATCTTTTATGCTCCATGGAGAAAAAAAAGATTTGGAACAAAATGAGGGTGAGTTACGTATTGACAGTAAGTAGCAAAAGTAAAAAGGTTTGATTTCAGGTTGGCCTGTTTATTTCGTCTTTTCATATTAACAATATGTAAGCTAGGGAAATAATCTGAATGTGTAACTGCTGCTTGTTGAAAAATGTTTCATTTTGCTGTTGATGTGCACCTCAAATTGTTTGTCTGTACAACACGTACACGAGTCTTCATAATGGCGCAATGCTTCATAAACCCAGGTTAAAAGCAATGCTAACCCCCTTTCAGAAATTAAAAGCATGAAACCTGACTCAACACGAGTTCTGAATTTCAAAAGAATGTAAATCCAACATTTTATCGTAGTGGAAACGACCTAAGAAAGAAATGATTTTAATTGTGGATCATTTGAGGCGGTTTGCTTCATGCGGCCTGTAATGCACACAAAGTTGTTTAATATAGCTGATGAAGGCCTGAGAATTACCACTTTCTTGTTCCTTTGAGAATGCTCAAACGTAATGTGCAAAATTAGCTTCTAATTGCTGTGTAGTGTTGCTTGCTTGCTTTGTTTTTGACTCTTGCTTATTAGGAGTCTTCGAATAGGTAGATTGAAAAGCAAACTCTGTGTTGTTTAGTCATTTGTAATTTGTGACCAAATGCAGTTTAAACTATTATTGTTCATATTACATTTTCACTCTTTCAACTTTGGATTACTAAGTCCTCCTTTTAGTTTCATGTCCGGTTTAGCAAGTTTTCCATGCAGTTGGCCAAATCATATTATGTACAGTACAGGTGATTGGAGGAAGTGGACCTTTTTGAATTATTGACTCAACAATTGATTTTATTCATGTGTAAAATGTGTTCTGCTAATAATTAAAGATATTAGGAAAAGCCTGGCTTTCAGGCTCTCCAAGAGATTATAGTATGGAAGCCCGTTTCCGCCACAGTTGAGAAAAAAAAGTTTTAATGACTTAGTATCTTGAAATAACGAGAAACTTTCTCGAAATAATGACTTAGTATCTCGAAATAACGAGAAACTTTCTCAAAATAATGACTTAGTATCTCGAAATAACGAGAAACTTTCTCTAAATAATGACTTAGTATCTCGAAATAACGAGAAACTTTCTCTAAATAATGACTTAGTATCTCGAAATAACGAGAAACTTTCTCGAAATAATGACTTAGTATCTCGAAATAACGAGAAACTTTCTCGAAATAATGACTTAGTATCTCGAAATAACGAGAAACTTTCTCGAAATAATGACTTAGTATCTCGAAATAACGAGAAGCTTTCTCGAAATAATGACTTAGTATCTCAAAATAACGAGAAACTTTCTTGAAATAATGACTTAGTATCTCAAAATAACGAGAAACTTTCTCGAAATAATGACTTAGTATCTCGAAATAACGAGAAACTTTCTCGAAATAATGACTTAGTATCTCGAAATAACGAGAAGCTTTCTCGAAATAATGACTTAGTATCTCAAAATAATGAGAAACTTTCTTGAAATAATATGGAAGTCACAGTTGAGAACAAAAAAAAGATTAAGTAGAAATAATGACTTAGTATCACAAAAGAATGAGAAACTTTGAAACTTTGAAAGAAAATTTGATGTAAAGTTCTTTAAGTAAAATTCTTTCAAACTGCTAAGGTTTTAGGTGCTCAAATAATCTAAAAACGAATCATATATCCTATATCCATAAACAAGTAATTGTTAATTAGGCTATTATTTTATTTCATTGATGTTATCAGCCAACTTTGCATGTGAATGAGACCCCAAAAGACCATTTAACAAAAATAAATACAAATAAACAAACAAATAAATTTGCCTCTTGAGCCGGCTAAATGGCTCACACTTTAACCTCCACAAGTTCAAACCAAAACTACACCCTTGGTACAATATACAGTTCATTTTGCTTCCTATAGCATACCTCGATTTTCATGAATCGATTGTCGTGAAACTCTGAAACTGCAAATGGTTCAGGCTGATTTTTGTTTTTAACTCATGCTGCTTGCAATCACATAATTCTCTAAAGGGGACAGCTGTTTGGTTCCTGCTGTGTCAGTATCAAAACCCTTTAAATACTTGGTCTTGCAAGGGTTTCAGAAACCCTCCACCTTCCCTAGTTCCACATGTATAAATCTGCTATGGTTAATTCATGCACTTTATCTTGTACAGCAGCAGCAGCATGTCTTACTTGCTCACAGCAGCGTGTCGCGTGTGTGTGTGTGTATTGGCCGCAGGAAATCAGAAGCAGCGTAGCAGTTCCATTGTGCCAAGACTACATGAATCAACATTGTCATATCTAAACACTCCAAGAGTTGTCATGACAGAAATTTGAATTGAGTGAGCATTCACCGCCGTCATTGAATGTTGTTGTGTTCTACAGGGTGTTGTTTTTACCTCCCACACCTTTGGGACTTTTGCATTTTTTTTCCAGGCTAATTTGAGTAGGCGTTGACCATAAGGCATTGTCCAGGATCAGTTTCCTCAGCCTCAGTCCTAACGGAATCGAGAGGAGGAAACTGATGCGGGATCAGTCGATCCAGAGCTATTTTACATCAACACAGATGGTGGTGGGTGAGGAAGCTGTTATCCGAGCCTGGTGTGTGGCTCATTCGAGCCACGTCAGAGAACACAAACAAGGCCGTGGATCAGCTAGGCTCCTGATACCTCTAAGCTCCTGGCTTACGCAGCTATCAGAGTTCTGGAGCGGCCAACAGAACAGATTGGATAATCAGACGCCGCTGCTGTCAGATGTAATCGAGCACAAATGTGAGTTTTAATGGATAACATTGTTTGGGTAACGCAATTCGCCCATCTGGAAATGTGGTCAGTGTTCTGTACGCGTGTGATCTATTCATTTCTTCAAAAATATTGTGTACAATGAAGAGGAACGTGTCTGAGAACATGCTGAGAATCAGGGATGTTTCATTTATACCTAAGCAGATTCATACTAGAGAAAGTTTAAGTATTTTTTTTTTAAATATAAGAAAATCATTACATAAATCAAGATATGATGCACTGAAATGACAAGCTTTTACTCCTTTTGTAAAATGATGATAGATGATCCAATGTTTTATTGAAGACAATCATGTTGGAGAACATGATCATTAGTGCTTGTTCAATGTCAATTATTGCTATAAACTTTTCAGTTATTTCAATTTAAATTGGCAACACTTTACTATAAGCAAATGCACACAGATTTTTGAGCCAAATGGATTTGAATGCAGCTTCCAGAAGACAAAAAAGAATATTTTTACATTTGATGATTATAATGTTCAGTGTATCACATCATCATTTGTTAAAATAAAGACGCGCTCAGCGGCAAAGCTCGCCAAAAATATCACAACTGTTCTGTGTTTTCCACCATATCATTTATTATTTAGATTTAATTACAGATGAGTATTAGCAAAAAGCATTCATAGTTTGTAAAGTATACACTGATGTCAACGGAAGCGGCCATGATCTTTTCAAATAGTTTTTAATTTGAAAATGTGTTTTATATATATCATATTCTACATTGTGTAGGTAACTATAAATCTTACTTTAATCTTGGAATATTTTAGATAAAATAAATAGTGCCCCAAAATTGTTTTGAAGAAATAGGTCACACAGTCTGGCACTGGACGATTTGTGCAGAACCATTGATTTTTCGACTGCAGGTGGTTAGGAGAATTTGTCCAAAAATGAAAAAAAAATATTTTTTTTTTGCCTTCTGTTAAAATTACTTTTACTGTCATTCGACCAAACTCAATTTACACGAGGTAATGCAGGATGTTAGGTTTGCAGGGCGTCAAAGAACAGGCTCTGGTTCACAAAATATGCCGTGATAAGATGCAGCTTGCCTTGCGGTGTCAGTGCTTATGTGACCGAAAGATTGAAAGTGACATGTGAAGGCCAAGTATGGTAACTCATAGTCGGGTGTTTATCCTCTGAATTGAACCCATCCAAGTTATTGCACACACATTATTAGGAGCAGTGAACACATACACACACTGCAAACCGTGGACACACACACCCAGTGCAGTGGAGCGAATGGGTGTTAGATCCCTTTCTCAAGGACAGATCAGTCATTTCTTACTGGTATTGAGAATCAAACCCATAACCTTCGGGTTTCCAGCCTAACTCTCTAATCATTAGGGATTACATCTCTGTCTCGTAATGTGTTATGAATGGGGCATGTGCGATGTGGAACGAGGAGACTGAGGAGCAGCGGGTTCCAAACTTAAACTCACTTTATTCATAACATAAACAAAAATCCTTTAAATAAGAACAGAAAAAGCATGCATGTGCAAAACCTTGAAACTAGGATCACAAGGGAAAATGAAGAACTAGAAGGCATCCACACACTTCAACACTCCTAACAGACTAACAACAGTCCTTCAACAACCGACAAAGACAAGGGAAACACACAAGGGTTTTATACAAAAGGGAATGACAAACACCTGGGTAGACTAACGATGAAAGTGATTGACAAGACAGGTGCAGGAAGGGCACAGGAAGATACACAAAAGGGACCCGGAAGTGAAATATGACACACCCTACAGGAAGTAAAAACTAATCTTAAAGGTGATAAATGTTCTTTGTTCCTGTAGCTCAATCATTAGAGCATTTTTGCTTACAACGTCAAGGTCATGGGTTCGATCCCAGGGAAAGCAAGAACTGATTCAATGTGTTCCTTGAATGCAATGTAAGTCGCTTTGGATAAAAGTGTCTGCTAAATGCAGAAATGTAAATGGAAACGAAACATTGACACAACAGACAGGAAGTGACAAATGACCTTTCACACAGGAAGTGCACAGGTGACACAACAAACAGGACAAAGGGTAACAGTGACTTTGCAGTAATTTTTACAGTGAAAGCTAAAATTATACAATAATTGAATAATACTTTGAAAAATACTGTTTTTTTTCTTGACAAAACACAAACAGTGCTGTTGTCATTAAGGAATGGGAATTTATGCTGCTTAAATCATTTGTAAGTAATTTTTTTTTTAAGTTGTTGGAGTTTTAATTGAGACTTAGACTGAGATTAGTGTTCCTGAAGTAGCCAGTGATTTTTATTTATTTATATTCATTATGTACACTTTTAGCTCTACATTTTTGTTTGTTTCCTCCTTGAAATCCTGGAGTTCCAATGGCTCACTGAGTGTGTTTTGTTTGAGAGCGATAAACAGCCCTCCGTTTGACACTCTCCCTCCCACCCGCTAAACATGACTCAGTGTGCGGTAGTCTAGATCTCAGCAAGACACAGGCTCAGAGTTAACATTTGAAAGTTAACACCTGCATATTAGGAAACTCTTTCTTTTTCTCTCTCTCCTTTACAACACCATGCATGTTTATTTCAGTGACTGCTCAACCAGTTTACAGTTCCACAAAATGACAAACCAGCTTATATTTGAAGACTGAGAATGTTGCGCTAAAAATGCGGAATATGTACATGCGTATGTGCATGTCCATCCATATATCCATCTATCTATCCATCCCTCCATCCATCCATCCATCCGTGTGCATATATATGTTCATACTTTTTTTAAATATATGTACATACATAATTTGTCATTAATTTATTGGTCATGTAAAACTGCACCTACAAGTAATTATTGATTAAATATCACTCTTCCTGTGAAAGACTTGCCTTAATCATTGGTAAAATAGATTCTTTCTTCACTTTTTTTTTAACTTGCATTAAACATTTTGAATTGATTTGGCTATAACGTCCATTTGGTTGAAATGATCTGTTTTCTGATTGGGAGAAATAATCCCTTTTAAGCACTTTCCAAGCAAGTGCATTCCTGTTGAGAAATGCATGAAAAAGCAGGGTATCCAAACCAAACAAATATCAAATATCGAGATTTGTCTAGTGGCCACAGTCTGGCTGTAAATTGATATTATATAAACTGCATTTCTGCGCTAAGCTTCTACCGTCTGTGATAACAGCAGAACCCTTTAATCTGTTTGGTGAAATGGTTTGCTCTATTGATCCGTAGTTCGAATGAATAGATTCAGGCTTGATTCATTGCCACCAGGCCCTGTTTGCACTTTCTAAATGGTGTTTATCTTGTGGCTGTCATGTGGCGTAACTGCAGGTTTACATAAGAGGAGCCAAGGAGTATGAAGTCAATTACCCAGCACCTCCATATCCACTTTACAACTCTGAGGTTATTTATCTGGATAGTGACTCCTTTGAGTCAGAAATAAGTCAGACAGCATATGAAAGGGAAACAGAGGGCAGTGAATACAGATACATCTAGAAAGGATTGCTTCACATGCTGCAATGGTGAGTAATAAAAGATAGGGGAAGTCGTTGTTACAAGCTATGCTAATGCAGCCGTTTTCACTTTTCTTTGAATCAATTTACTTTTCGCAGTAGGTTGTCTGTCATTTTTTGTGCCAGTCTTTACAGATTTAGCAAACTTCTGGGAGATATTCTGTCCTCAAAACATCTAAATCAGACAGACAAATACACAAAGCTACTAAAACACAGTCGGGAAGGCTTTCTATGAATACCAATACAAATGCAATTTCTCATACTAAAGATTTATTCACTTACAATGTTTGAGCTGCATTTAAAAATGCTGCAAGTAGTCATTTTTCTATCCTAGTTTATAGAGCGGCCCAGGGATGATGTCAAAGCCCAAAAGACTAATTCACCCCTCAAGATTTTTTTTCTTTAAATTTAGGATTTAAATAAAGCCTGTTGTAAACAAAACTTGACGATACTTGGATTTTTCGTCCCACAAAATAAATTACACACCCATCCCAAATGCAAGAATTTTGAAGCTGATATGTTCATTTGTGAAAACGTGCGTTTTAATAAGTAACTAGATAAGGATATTTGGGGTGTTGTGAGTGTGTGTGTGTGCGTGTGTGCGTGCAGTTCACACTGTAGAAAAAAACATTAACGTTTCGTCATGTTGTGTTTACCACAGGCTTTATTTTACTCATAAATTCCCACATGAAAATCTCAAGGGAACTATTGGAGAATTAGTCTTCCAGGCTTTGATGGGACAGTATGCTTCTGATTGGTACTTTCCTGATTGGCTAAAAAGCAAAGGCCACGACCCTTGACCTGTTGATTGACAGGCACAGAATGTTTCTGGTTGGCTATTTTCCAATTTGTAATATCTGTCAGTAGGGACAATTTATATGTGATGGAATGTGTTCATGTAGTTGATTGTGACAACTGTTTTCTGCCTTTGACTGTGTGAACTTGATTTTAAACATGTCTTTTTAAGTTTTTATTTATTTGACCTTGTTTGACCTTGTATGACCTTGGTGTTTGTTTTTGTTTATTCATTTGTATCCTTATGTAATTTTATTTTGTTATGCTCCAAAAAATAGCTTACTTTTAATATTGTAATTTGATAAAAGAAAGTGGACGGGGAGAATGTAAAAAGAACAAAAAACCTTGCCGTACTTTCTGAAATGTATATTTATTCACTTTTTTATTTACTCATTTACTTGTTTGTTTGCTTACAAATATTATTTATTTGTATTATTTTATCTTATATTCTAAAATTAGCTTCATTTGAAAGTACTGCGAAGCAAAGTGAGCATCGCAATGCCTTTGAGAAAGTATTTTTTTCACCATAAACCGGAGATAAAAAAACAATCCATCATTTTGTTTACAGCAGTCAATGGCACCTCGCAGCGCTTTCAGAAATGTATAATGCAAGGTTAAATGTCCAAGCAGAATCACTCCAGAGACATATGTTTATCCAACAGTTAGTGTGGTTTAGGGGGCAAACAAACACACACTGACGCTCCCGCTGTGGCGGTAAAGACACCGTAATTAATCACACATGCCCCAAAGGCATCCATTTAGCGTTCGTTTCTTCCTCGACAACTGCCACCAAGAAAAATCCCATCCATTTCCATTTTGTTTAGTTAGTTGTTCTGTAGCACTTCGCCAAAGGATGTCATTAAACTGCTTTTGGTCGCCAAAACATGGAGTAAAGTACATTAACAGTCACTTGATTACACAGAGATTATGGTCTGCGGTCAATATCCATTGTGTCCTACAGCAATGCGCTTAGTTCCAGGGGGAAGGTCCCTGCAATTAGTGTGCTGTACACCGCTTCAATAAAACAAACCTGATAAATGGCGAATAACTAAAAATCTTTACAGCGTTAACTGTGATACACTTGCTAGAGTCTCTTCCAAAGAGACGGTTCTTTAGTGCGACCTCTAATATTTGATGCTAAACGAGGCAGAATGTTTCTGTGTCCTTGAGATGAGTTTGGATATGTTTTGTTTTTTCGCTTCTAATGCATTTATCTTGTCGTTTGTCACAGACTAAACAACTTAAATGCATTGAAAATTGTGCACACTTTCTGTTTGCTTTTACACACTGAAGGTCGAGACACAGTTCTGTGGAATTGCGGCATGTCACAGTTGTTGTTGAGAGCTTAAATGGAATTTAACCTGGAATGTTTCTTTAAAAGTTGAATCTATATTCCCTTGCTTGCCCTGCCCTGCCCTGCATCCAAAACAAAACATGCTTTGCATCAAGGTTTTTGCAGTTTAGGTGATCATCTTTTTATTTCAGAGTGCTCCTCATTCATTTCACTCTTACAAACGAGACTGAAAAGCGAGTGAGGGATGGAGAGGGGGATTGACCAAAGTCAGTGAGTAAGGATAAGATTAGGATGCTACATTAGCATGCTTGTCACATGGGCTGCTGACTGGAAACATGCGGCCAGTTCGTTTCTGACAGTCTAGTAGTGCACATGGTTTACTGTTCGCTCACAGTGGTATTGTTACAAAACAGAGAGATGCTGATTGGCAGGGTTGGGTATCATTTGAAGTTTAGCAATTTAAATTCTGATAGATTCCCAGTTTCGATTCCGATAAGGAAAGAACATAAGGATAGAACAAAAAAGAAAAAAGGTTCTGTTGCAGCTGAAAACCATGACCAATAAACAGCAGCCTAAAGAACACTTACACAAGGAACTTTTGCCCATGGTTTCAATAAAAATACCAAAGCAACTTTCTCTTTTGCGTCTTTTTGACCTTCAAAGGTTTGAAATCACATTTAAATGGGCACACAGGAATTGCTAAGTGGAATCGAAAGTTCGATTTCATTACAACTACAGTAATACCTCAGTTTACGAGTTTAATTCGTTCCAAGAGCTCGTAACTCAAAATTATCATACACCAAAAGAATGCAATAAAAATCACTCGATTCGTTCCACACACCCATAAATGCCCATTTTAGATATTTTTTTGGTTTTACCCTATTAATTAAATTTAAATTATAACCATTAAGATCTCATAAAAATACTAATTAATAATTGACAATTTACTGTAACGCGCACTTCAGCTTTGAGTAGCGTCGCTGCTGGCGTGAAGGAGACGAGAGGAGGGTTTTACTGCTTACAGGGAGAATTTCATCCCTTCTTTCTTACTCATCTTGAGGTCATTGTCTATATGCTGTACTGTACGTATATATTTCACTACGTGAACAATAGCGATCACAATTAATGTTAACAACATGAGGTAAAACCGCTGTAAATCACTTATAAAAGTATCACTGTGTTGAATGATGAACCAAACCGAGCGATGCTGAGAGAATGAACGAGTGAAGGGGTGATGGGCTTTATGAGAGGCTGTCGTTAGGATATTTCCAATAAAAAATGCGCGCGAAGATGCTGAGCGTTACGACTTTTCCACACAAAAATGCGTGTGGGCGAGGGAAAAATTCTCGCACTCCGATACAATGCTCGTACACTGATTTGACTCACGGATTTGCTCGTATACAAAGTCACTCAAAAACCGAGGTATATCATTCCTGACCTTAAGTATCTTATTCCAGAATTAGAATCCCATGTGTGATTCCCAACCGTACTGATTTGTCAATATCACTCTAGCCATAACATTTACAAAGTAGTCTTGCTGTTTGGCCATGAGCTGTACATACTATCAGAACAAGTTTGCTTAAAGTGCTATTTTTAAAAATGACACATTGCACTGAATTTTTTTTTTATTGTAGAGGCAGTTTTCATGACATATTAATGTGCACGGAAAAAGCATGAAAATAAGTATTTATCAATCCATAATCTTCCCCGTAATCATAATTTGTGTGAAATGAAACGTAGGCGTTTTACTGCCACTAGTGTTAATTTCAATTGGGAACTGCACAGGATTGTATATTCTGTATAGGTACTTTTTTGTTGTTTTGCAGAAATATATGTAGAGCTATGCATTTCCACTGAGTCTATGTTTAGTTTAGAAAAGCAAAAGGGCTCTTGAGGCCGTGCAGTGTTTTGAATGTAGTCACAGCTAAATGGTTTGCAGATGCTGGTGTGCATCATGACTAACAACACCCTTTAGCTGTGACTATATTCATGCATCTTGTTGAGGACAGGTGCTATTACTTTTCTAAGCGATTTATGCCTGGCAGCTGATAAAATGGGTGAGAAAAAAAAATCCCTTACATGACTGTGGGTCCCGAGCCATAAATGACCCAAGAGGTGAGAATATCTTGGAGACTGGAAGATACGCTCTTTTGACTTTGGCCAGTAAGTAACCATGTAGCAACTGTCTGGAAACCAATCAGAATACCTTAGTAATTCCATAACAACACCCTGGCAACCACCTACACGCCCTGTAACAAGCAAGTGACTACAAAGGGCGGACTGTTTCTAAACTCCCTGAGCCGTTGAGTGTTCTTCTAGGAATGAACACAGTATTCCTTATTTCAAGAATTCCCACTGAATGCATGAACAAAAATTAAAGGGGCTTGGTTGAGTTGAATCAGTAGTGTGTTAGAGTTATGGTAAGAGCAGGACATTGACCAATCAGAGCACATTGAGCTTTTTGGAAGAGAGATCAGAACTAAACTGAGTGCTATTGACAAACTGGGAAGAGAAGAGCTGCAACAAAGGAGAATAAGGGAAATCAAGTTTTTTTTTTTACTATTCTAATAGATCCAAAAAAACCAAATGAAGAATTTGAAAAATGTAATATATACGATGCATACCTTGTGTAGTATTTTGTAAATGTCTCTATGCATAGGTTAACTGACTGACACTTATCATTCGTCAGTTTTGGCTTGTGAGCTACTCATAAAATGAGCAAGTCAAAATGATCTACCTAGTATAAAAATACAAAACATATATTTATTTATGAATATATTGAGAATTCTTTATATGCACAATATATGTTGGTGTAGCTTGCAGAACTGCATGAACCCATATTGCACAATACAACTATGTACTTTGGTGGCGCTTTCACTTTTGAAGTTAGCTGTTAGCTGTTTGAAGTTAGCTGTTCCAATTCCTGATTCTCTCCAGTGCAGACGTGTTTTATCTCTCCTCTCGCTCTCGCTTCCTCGCGCTTTGGTATTTTGTTGTCTTTCTTTTTCACTGACCCGCTGCTTGCTGGACTCCTGAGTATACTGAGATGGAATTGATTAACTGGTCAATCAGCGCGATCGAAAGGATTTTCTATATGACTGGATTATTGATGGTGGGGTTCCTATTCTTTGGCTTTAAATTCACCCAGTCGCTGTATGTGGAAATTAAGAAATGCTTCGGGATTGTGTGTAGGCCGTTTGAAGGAATTAGATCAGAGAGTGATACAGATTGTGATACAGATTGAGGAACTGAACCGTAACAACGCTGTCCGGACTGTTATGTGGGCTCCATCGAGAGTCAGACTGGTGAACTTACAGACTGTAACCGGTCTGGCCATGAGGCTAGACGTGATGTCTAGGGAACTGTACGGACCGAATGCGACCGGAGCTGATTTATTGATTATGATCCAGACAAATTACCGAAGATCATCAAATGGAATAAATATTCGCCCGAAACTTCACTTGTCCCTATCTCTCGGGAACTCAGCATGCAGCCTGGTCTCCCTTATCTCCCTTCAGGGACAAAGCCACAGAACTGAACTCGGAAACATCTTCATGTTTTGGCTATATTCTCTCTCAACATCCGTCTGCCTGTCCTGTCCTTATTTGTCTTTATCCCCCCCCCCCCCCCCCCCCAAACTGCTGTGTATCTTAAACTGCAATGTGTGATGTACAATGTGACGTTTTTGTTTGTATTGCTATGTAAGGCTTGCTAAACTGCATTATTTCTTGTTTTTCTGGAGAAAAAACGGCGCATGCTCTGCTGCGGCGGCACGTCTGTGAAAACAAAGTTCCCGTCGAGGGACAATAGAATTCTATCTATCTGTGAGGACAACTGAGATTTTAGTTCCTTCACCCTTCCTCTTCTCAGTTCGCTTTTCAGACGGAAGTCAGTGACGTCGTTTTTTTTGAACAGTTAAAAAATGCCCCTCCACATTTCCCTTCTTCGGTATAGCAATGACAGACGGGCAGATGAGGCAAATGCACTTCCAAAATGACATATCAAAAAAAAAGTCTGTATGGAAGTGGTAAGTTTTTGACTTACTTTGTCCAGCACCCACACTCATTTTATACCCTTTCTTAAGTTTAAAGGAAATAAATTAGAGGCTTTCTCGCTTGCTTGCTAGAGTTTTTCAGCATTTGGCGCTGTTGTGCACATGCGCGGTGACCCGTGTGTCAGAAAAGGTCAGATGTCAGACTGGCAGCCCAGTACGTCAATCAAGTGCCACATTTCATAGTGAGGACGGATGATGGGCTGACAACTACTTTGTTAATTCCATGCGATCTACCCACAAGACCTTTGTGCGGAGGAGGGAGGAAGGGGGTTGGTACGCAGACACTTGATTCCGTATCTTCCCTTACACGAACACTATGCAACTTACGTAAACTTAAATGAACATAACTGAACTTTTTTTTTTAAACTTTTCTGTTTTCTATTATTGTTTAGCTTTTTTCGATTAGTTTTCTTCCCTTTTTCCACCTGAATACGCTGAATTTCACTTTCACTTGGCGCAGACCTTTTAACAAAATGCCTATCAAGGGAGATTTGTTTCTGTCTCCCTTTAAAAATGAGTACGGCACGTGTCGTCAAAAAGCGCAGAAGCACGACCAGTAGACAATTTATCACTGTGTTTCTTTTCAATGAAATCAGAAACCTTCTGCCACATAGCCATCACTTCCTTAATTTCACTTGTAGAAATGTTTTCCTCCTCGCCACTGCTGAGCTCTTGCAACACCTGCGTATGTTCATCGTCTGCAGCTCGATCAACTCCTCAGTCCACAGTTCCTCCTGATGCTAGATCTCTCATGCTGCACCGCGCTCATATTTATCCTCAATTTAATGCTTCATTTCCATGGTCATTATGCGTTTCTTCTCCTCACGCCTCCTCGCGATGCGTACAGAAGTCAGTGAACACGTGAAGTGAACGTACGTCGGCATCGGTGTCAGTACGCGTGCTCGTATCTCCAATATTTACTCGTATCTAGGAGCAAAAATCTGCCCGAAGGCTTGCTCGTATCTTGGAATACTCGTATGTAGGTATTACTGTACTTTGTTTTAGTCCTATATGTTTGATTTCAATGCATCCATCTCTAAACGTACATTTTATGTCATAAAAATCCCAACATGCGTGCTGTTGTATACTGTAAAGAAAGCATGCATTACTGAGTGTGCATTGTCGTAGAAAGCAGAATGGGACATGGAATGTGATTTCTTGCAGTGTCCCTAAGGCAAATGTATATGTCATTTAGCCAAAGTACGAGCAGCACCAGATTTTCAGAGTTTTGATGCACTACATTGGTGGCATTACATTGCTGTCCATCACACTCAACAGTCAGCTTGTTGACTGCATGTTTTTCAATCCTGACAGCATGTCTCCTCCGGGGCTCAGTTGAGCAGAGAAAAATACACTTGCCAAAACTCTCAGACGTGTCCATTTCTAAACTGTGCTGCCTCCCGGGTTGTCCATAAACTTTTGCTGTGATGTAATCTATGAGCTTCTGTTTTAGAAGCCTGCAAACAATAATGATCTGATTTGCGTATACATGAGATGGCTAACACAACGCACTTACAAGGCTTGCCTTGATCCTGCAATTATTTACTGCTTGGATCAGCATCTTTCTTCGTAGATGCCCCTTATTTCTAAGCTGTCAGCTTCAAAGCGTGCCTGAAAACTCTGGAAAGCTTGTTTTACTCTGCAAGGTTGCCCAGGAGAGATTCACTGTTGCATTTCAAACAAAGACTTAATTGCTTCATTTTAGGCAAACTTTGCAATGCATGTTTTTGTTCTTAGTTGAAAATGCTTGAAGCACTTACGCTTTTAGAAATCACTCAAATTGGTGACATGCATGAAAAGTAATGCAATGTTTTTGCTTGTAAATACACTTTTTTTCTGAGTTGTAAGTGTGAACAGAACAATTATTTAGCTTCTTACATTAAATTCATTAAAAATAAATCATTGTGCATTGAGGTTATGCAAATTTCATGATTTGATAGAATCGCTGCTCAAAGAAAAGATCATTGCTTTGGTAAGTCAATGATTTTTAACCACTGAAAAGACAAGAAATATGAAAATGCATTCTTCTGCTAAATGTGTTCGAGCATTACTTCTTCATAATGAAAGCAATGTGGCAGAAAACAACAGAAAGAGGATAATAGTATAATTTTGTGTCATTACAATCTCACCATCAAAGATGATTAGTCTTCTTTATAAAGATGCATTCAGGAATCTGAAGTGTGTGGAGTGGATGTGATTATGCAAAGGGGTTCTCGCTTAATTTTTTTTCTCTTGTTGGTTTTTAGATTGTGTCTACAGTCCCTGTTAAAGCAAGTCACTTCACTCTGTGGTTGTTTTGTACTGTAGTGATTAAATAGTTGCTTGGTTATGTCTAAGCTTTGTTGAATTAGAACTGTACAAACTGACCACCAGTACGTAAAACAATGTGGTAACTCTATGCTTGAACATCTGCTCTACAGCTGCACTCAGTTAAGCAGGAAAAGAGAGATAATTCATTCAGCCTTACACACAAATCCTTGTAGCGTCTCTCTCTCTCTCTCTCTCAGAGTAATTAACGCTGAAAGGTCATCGCAGAGAAGGGATCTAAGAACACTTGGGGTAATTTTCAGATGTTCTTGTGAAGTATGTCATTAATCAATCCCCTGCTTATTTGGCGGGTGTCACCATATTTCTTAATCAAGTATTTTTCATGTTTCAGAGCAAGAAGAAACTTCACGAAAAGTGATTTATATCGCAGAATTGTCAATTGTGTCTGTGAAAAAGTTGCCATTGTGATGGTACTTTGTAAAAAGCAGCTTCCCAGTTTATGCACATTTTGAGTGAATTCCATGAAACTACACAAAAACAACAGAACAAGTGTTGTCCCAATTAGTTAAATACACTTGTCTGAACAAAGAATTTTAAATCACACAATATTCTTACTATGATTCATTGACATAGTTAAGATATTTTCTTTGTTCATATTTTCTTTGTTAAATATGTTTGTTATTTTCAGTTCAAAAGGTCACAGCTCCTGAGGAATTAAATTGTCAGGGCTATTGATTTATTTTATCACAGTCCTCTTACTTTCATATTGAACACACATGCACGCACACACACACGCGCGCGCACGTTTTCATGGTTTATGGGGACTTTCCATAAACATAATGATTTTTATGCTGTACCAAGTGTATATTCTATCCCCTTACACTACAATACTTACACTATGGGGATTTTGTCCCCATAATATAGGGATTACCAGGCCACACACACACACACACATAGGTGCTTTGTTGTGGTAATGACAAATGACTAGGCTGTCCCCCTGTGAACGAATTAAGGTGAGACTTTAAACGGCTTCTAATGAGACTGTTGGCTTGATCGTGTGTGTGTGTGTGTGTGTGTGTGTAAGTGTGAATGTGTGTGTAAGTGTTTGCATGTGAGAAAGCTAGATGACCTTTA